>CAUHTR010007236.1:36323-216854 GCA_959609185.1 Schmidtea polychroa | reverse complement strand
TTAATAATAATATAAAATAATTAATAATAATAATAATAAAAATACTAATAATAATAAATAATAAAAAAACATTAACAGGTTGCAAAGGTACTGGTCCACGCTTCGTTATGAACTTATGGTTACATTTTGATTGTTTTCACAATTTTTTAAATTAAAAAACAAAAAGTAATTTAGTTATTAATAATGATTTATACAATAAACCTGCGATGATGTGGTAAACACCTTTGTAACTTTATTATTTTGTCCAATATTTCTTTTTATATATGTCATTTATAGCCATGACGGCCTACATAGAAATAAGGAAACATTAACCTGTGCTGAAAATTTCATTGCATTTTTAAACAATCCACTGGAAGATGTTTATAAATATCATGATACTTACAGTGATAAACAACTCATAAATATTTTAAAAAATTTTCAAACATTCCTCTATTGAATATTTGTTTGATTTATTTAATTATGAGAAATCCATTTAAAGTTATCTTGTTATTTAATGTACTTAGAAAAAATAGCTGTAAACAACGATTCACTGAATGAATACTTTTGGAGTTGTATGTTTTTAAGGTTGAAACCAGGATATAGTAGATTGATTTATGAATGGATAGCGAAAGCCGATTTGATTGAAAATAAGCTAACGAAAAAATTGAAAGATGTTAAGAAAAGATATTTAACTTGTTCAATTTGTAAAGAAAATCGAGTTTCGGGTTTTGTATTTACCGTGTGGTCACGTAATTGTTTGTTCTAAGTGTCACGAGAAGAATGTTCGCAAGTGTCAAGCCTGTTCAAACACTGATTAATGAATATCATACTATATATATTTAGTTTACCTTTGTTAATTTTACATTATTTTATTGTTTAAATAAATGTATGTTTTGTGATTTGTTGATTTGTTGAGCGTGACCGTACCCTTGTGAGCATTACCCATAGGGGGACAAAAATATTTTGTCGGATAGACTAGGAGTATATAGACTCGGAGTATATAGATTAATAATAATAATAATAATAATAATAATAATAATAATAATAATAATAATAATAATAATAATAATAATAATAATAATAATAATAATAATAATAATAATAATAATAATAATAATAATAATAATAATAATAATAATAATAATAATAATAATAATAATAATAATAATAATAATAATAATAATAATAATAATAATAATAATAATAATAATAATAATAATAATATATAGCTCATTCGAAAGGTCTTGGATTGAGCTTTAAAATGAGCTATCGATTATTAATTTTGGTTGGCGGGAACTTTGAAAAAATTAAAAATAAAATAATAATATTTTTAAAAATAATAATAAAAATAATAATATTTTTTAAAAATAATAATATGACCTTGATGAGTCATCGCGATGACTCATATGACCTTGGGAATGACCTTGGATGAGTCATGCGACCTTGAAAATGACCTTGATGAGTCATAGGATGACTCAGATGACCTTGAAAATGACCTTGAAAATTTTTGATGAGTCATATGACCTTGAAAAAATTTCGATGAGTCATAGTATGAGTCATATGACCTTGAAAATGACCTTGATGAGTCATAGGATGAGTCAGATGACCTTGAAAAAATTTTTTCAAGGTCATATGAGTCATAGTATGCGTCATATGACCTTGAAAATGACCTTGATGAGTCATAGGATGAGTCAGATGACCTTGAAAAATTTTTTTTAAGGCCATATGAGTCATACTATGAGTCATATGACCTTGAAAATGACCTTGATGAGTCATATTATGAGTCATGGTCTTTGTTTAAATGACCTTGAAAATTTTGATGAGTCATACTATGAGTCATATGACCTTGAAAAAAATTTTTCAAGGTCATATGAGTCATAGTATGAGTCATACGACCTTGAAAATGACCTTGATGAGTCATGGTCTTTGTTTAAATGACCTTGAAAAAAATTTTTTGACCTTGATGAGTCATATTATGAGTCATACGACCTTGAAAATGACCTTGATGAGTCATAGTATGAGTCATGGTCTTTGTTTAAATGACCTTGAGAAATTTTATGAGTCATACTATGAGTCATGGTCTTTGTTTCAATGACCTTGATGAGTCATATGTCTTTGTTTAAAAAAAATTTGTACTTTTAGACTTAGCATATTTTTGAAAAATAAGACGACGGGGGGGTACTGTGCTAGCGGTGCCCTGTGCCAGCGGTGCCCAATCCATCTACTAAGGGGAATATTTTATGAAAATTCATACTTCTAATAGTGCTAACAATAAAGCCAAATGTTAAAAATGCGGAACAGAAGTTAACAATTCTATGGGATCTACATCTGCATTGATCAATCATATTCGGTGTGTTCATAAGATTACTTCTAAGAGAACGCACGATTCAGATTCAAATGCTTCAACAAGTCCTAGCTCACAGCATAAAACAATACTTGATTTTATGAAAAAAATAATTCTTGGGGAAATTGTTGATGAGTTAGCCACAAAAGACGGATTTTCTATTAGAGGAATTACAAGATATAGTTTCATTCGGTAGGCAATTCATGCTCAGGGCTACAAATTGCCAAAAAGCGAAAATGGTACAATGGCACTTATTCATGCTGAATTTGAAATAAAGAAAAGCATATATATCAACTACTTTGATGAAGCTATAAAGAAAGGTCAGAAATTTAGCATCACTTTGGATGAATGGGTAAGTTCACGACAACATCGATACATGAATATCAATGTACATGATAAAACGGGAAAAGTATTTAATCTTGGATTGATAAGAATTATTGGATCGTGCAATGCAAGAAAAATTTTGTCAATTGTCACCGATCATCTTAAAATTTTTCATCTTTCTTTTGAAAAGACGTTGTGGCTACTACCCACGACGGAGCCAGTGTAATGGTGAAATACGGAAGAGAATCTCCAGCAGAAGTACAATTGTGTTTAAACCATGGTCTTCATTTGGCCGCTTGTAATACATTTTATTTAAGAAAACGCATAAATGATGACCAAAATACCAGTTCTGAAGATGAAGCCATTGATAATAATGAGGAAGACGAGTTTCAAGAAGATTTTTCTTTGTCTCCTACTACTGATGAATATGAGGAAAGAGAAGCCAAAATGGTTACCGAGATATTTCAAATAGCTGAGATATTAAATAAAGTACGGGTTATAGTAAAATATTTCAAATCATCGACAGTTCGCAACGATATCTTGCAAGCAAAGGTTCGTATTGAGCTTGAGTATGAACTCCATCTGGTATTGGACGTTAAACATAGATGGAATTTGATCTATCCTCTGCTGGAAAAGTTTTTGAAGCTTCAGAAACCAATTGTGAAAGCATTGGCAGAATTAAACGCCACAAATTTAATCATTGATCTCAATTTAGAAGTAATTAAAGGGTTGTGACCAATTTTGAAACCATTAGAACTCACTGTGTTTGCATTAAGTAGGAAAGACGCCAATTTAATAAATGCCAAAGGTGCAATTAATTTTTTGTTGAAAAAACTTGATGGAATCGGAACTCAAGAAAAAACTATTGTCGAAGCGATATCTGAAATTAACGATCTGAAAGAAAATATCAAGACGCGATTATGTTCTCGAAAGAATTCAGATCTTAACTCATTGTTATCCTGTCTTCTGCAGCAAAAAGTACCAACAAAAGAAAATTTAAATTTCGGTACGCGTTTTTTGAATCGGCTGTACCCTAGTTTATCAATATCCGCGGTATCTGATGATGAAGAGAGCTTCATCGATTCAAATGATGTTTATGTTCATTTTGATATTATGTCTTTAGAATACAAAATGAACGCTTGCATAAATAATGCATCCAAAGAGGGTGGAGTACAAGAGACCCCATATAAATCTCTCAAAGAAGAATTTGCTATATATAAGAAAACTGGCAAAAGAACTAAAACTTTAAAACGATTATATGATGCAGTTTTAACAGTACGTCCAACATCCACCGAATCTGAACGAGTATTTTCCGTTTCAGCGAATTTCACACGGAAACTGAGATCTCGCCTTAGTGATCATTCCATTAATTGTTTGGTATTTTTAAAATATTATAGAATTAATAGTAGTAATAATTAAACGTTTTATATAACCTATAATCATTTTTGTTTGACAATTTAATAATTTTTTTATCTTTTTCTGTATTGTTAAATTTTGAAGAATTTTTTATAATATAAATAAATGGAATTAAAAAGTTAAATGGTACATTATTTATTATTATTAAATCTACCTTATTATAGTATAGATTCTCTTCTTTAAGCGAACTAATTATATTGAAAACCGAAACCGGAAACCGCGGTTTCAAAAAATCCGGTTATTTTGCAAACTCTAAATTCAATCTTCTGGCAAATTTTTTAATTGATACACAAACGAAATCTTAAAATATTATGACATCTAATCTTTTCAAATCCAATATTTTTAAGTCGCTTAAAGATAAATTAGTCAACTATCTTTGGTACGTCCGTGTTATCTTACCCCCAAAAATTAAATTATAAAATACAATTAAAATAACAATATAAAAAATGAGAGAATACATTATTGATGACGTTATTGAACATTATTGATCAGGAATTTATTAAGGCTATCTGTGATTTATGTGAGTTTATGTGGCGCAAACGTGTACTAAGCAATAGTACTGATGTGTTCGACACTATTCTCAACGACATTTTGGTTTTCTGGCCGCCCGATGACCATTTACAAACTCTTTACAAACATTTGGTGACTTTGTAACTGTGATTTGGAAAATAAATATAGTAATTATATGTATTCTTTTTTAATTTAATTTTTGGGGGTAAGATAACACCCTATCTTTTTTTGATAATTTATCAAACAGTAAATATTCAGAGACTTGTTATTCTAGTTAAAGTTTCTACTTCACCACTACTCCAATTATATTAATATTGAATAAAAGTGTTTGATTCATTTAAAAATATTTTACTTTCAAAACATTTTTATAAAAAAAGAAATTTTTTTTATCAGATGTGAAAATTCGAAAATATATAAATTAAAAACTATTAAAGAATTTAAACACTTAAACAACTAATTTTTATGTTTTATTTTTATAGTCATACCCTCGAAGGGTCCAAGGTTCAAATTTTTAAAGCCTTATAATATGCATATCAAACGAAAACACCTTTCGAATGACCTATGGTTCAATGAAATCCATTGGTGGCAACTCTGAAAATTTAAATTTTGAGCATGAATTATGACTTTTGATGAGTCACCCAATGATCGTGAATGGGCCATGGTCTTTGTTTAAATGACCTCGATGAGCCATTGTCTAAAATTTGACATTGAATTTTTTTTTCTAATTTTCCTGAGGAGGGATGGGCGGAGGTTATTTTTTTTGTGCTATCCATCTACTTTAGTAAATTTTTAATATAAATATATAGATTTTTAATATAATATATATATAAATATGCAAACTTCTATAAAGTGGAGGCATTACAACATTAATATACCATGTCAAAATCCAGTCTCTTATAAACCAAAAACAATATGTAAACTATATGGAAGACGCATGCATACTTATTATTGACATACGGTCAGAACCACGATACAAAAGTAAAATATAGCCAGTTCATTTCCATATACATCAAAATGACAAAAACACACAGATTTCCGTAATAACAAATCCAAAGACGTCAAACATAATTAAACGTCCATAGATTCTCAAAATAATTTTAAATTTAAAGATTAAAATTATAGTATTATAAAAGATGACTTACTTTAGAAAGTAATAATAAATTTCCTATTTTTGCTGTAGGTGCTGCAATATCAATTGCAATAGCAATTCTATGTTTAGTTTTTTGAAAATAAATTTCTTCAGCCCTTCTGACTTTCTCAATAAAAAGTGAGGTTTCCTAAAAATAATTTAGTAGTTTGATTATGAAAATGAAGTTTTTTAATTTTTTTAACTATAGATCAACAAATAAAGTTTCTGCCAATAATTGACAAAAAATCAATAAACGTTTTCGTTGACCTTGAGCATTTTATTGATTTAATTTTAAATAATAATTTAAAAGATAAAATTTTTATTTAAGAATTGAAAATAGTGGAAAGCATTAAATGTTTACAGTAATACCCCGTTTTACGTACACTAAAATAAAAGTATAAAACTACATGCATAATATCCCTCTTTTTCTTTTTCTTTTTATTTATATGTTTATTGTTTTAGTTTATTTCAAACATATAATTCATCAATAAAAGCAGTAGATTCATTTTACGTACATTTTTGTTTTACGTACACGCTCCGGTCCCAAAGTGTACGTAAGTGCGGGGTATTACTGTACTAGATTCATAAGAAATGAAAGATTGAAATTATAAATAAATTTGATTGGGAATTTAAAAATTTTGATAAAATCTGAAATGTTAGAAGTTTACTAAAAGTTGATTTCAACGACATTTAACTCTTAATAAGGAATGATATACACGGTTTTCGGCTATGTCCACAAGTAAGAAGGCGTAAAATTTTAATATTTACTAGTTGGTGTATGTATTTACTCTAGGATTTAGTTAAATTATTTATTAACTCTAAATTTATCTATTTATTTAAACAGTACTTTTTGTTTAAATAGGATCCATAAAATAATGTTTAAAGGTTGATCAGTAGGATAATTAGAAGTGTCTAACAGTTCATCTTTAACCATTTCTGACAAAAGTTTTTCTAATTTACAATTAGATATTTTTAAAAAGAAAGAGTCTGTATCTCCTGCAACGATACTAATTCACAATTAAACTGGTGTCGATAATTTTCCAAGTCAACATATGGAAGTTCATGTATGCGAAATTTAGATTGTAACTTAGTCTATCTAAAGATAAAGAATCAGGATTTAACCAGGCAGCTATCAAGTTATCATCAATTTTAATAGATTTTTTAAATATCGGTTAAGACGTATATGTTACAAGTGTTTTATCGGTAGTACATAATTGTAGATTCATTCTTCTCTTTAAGTTCTCAACAGTTTTTCCATACAAACTATTATTTAATAACCTGTAATAGTTTTTGTAAAAAGTGTTTGTACTTTTAGCTCTCAACTCCGTATTGGTGTCTATATATTTTCTTTAAAATAGAAGTTTGTTTAAACTTTACAGCTTTATTTGCACGTGTAACTTTAACATCCAGAATCAAGTATAACTTTAGTAACCTCCAGTGAATCACATAATTCATTTTGGATAATGGGTTTTTCACAATTTTTTTACCTTTAAACCAACGGATTTCATTTGTTCAGCTGCAAAGGGGAAATCAGAAGGAATTTCTAGATCTACTTCAAGAGTGTATCTTTAAGATTCAAAATTTAAATTTAAACATTCAGCCAAAATAAAATCAAATCCATAAAGTACCCAACTAAATTCCACCACAAGGCAATGATTAACTAAAAACCCAACCGTATAAATTATTGATGACAATATAAAGCAGCTCAGCACTTTTACAAAATGTTTATTTACAAAAGTAAGACCTTTTATTCCATCCTCAAAAAAACTAAACATTTCGTTTTCAGTGATCAGTTCAATTGGTTCGTCTAAAGTTATTAAAGTAGACCAAGACATACTAGAAATTCCAAAATAATTCAATGGTTCTATCCTATTGTGAATTTTTGAATGAAATCCGCCAAAATAAAACAATCTAGTTTTAATCATATCATCATTTAGTCAAGCAAATTTACACATCTAGACTTAATCCAAATCTCCTGAGCTTTTTCATACTCATCTTCAGTGACACCTTGCCAGATTGATGGTAACTCGTAAGTAGTTTCAAGAACCTTTAATGAAGTGGCAAAGTTGTAAGGAAAGATGCCATTTTCAGAAACAATAGTACCAGTAAAAATTAGAGTTCGTCAATGGTAAACTATTCAAAGTTTTTACAACATTTGCAAGACTCATTGACAAACTAGTAAGAATTGATGAATCTTATACTAATTTTATCTAAATGTGCTATCAAAGAAATTAGTTTTGATGATTTTTTAAATTGAATTTGATAATGATTTTCTTAAAAAAGTGAAAGTAAAAGATTATTTAAACAATTGTTTTTAATTTTAATTTAATTAATTTAATAATATATTTTTAGTTCAATTATTAAATTAATAAAAGTGCTAGTTAGAGGCACTACAGAAAGTTTTTGATAATAAGCTTTTTTGAAGGTGTGTAATTGGTTTTTGGAGGAATTGGTTTTTTCGTTTTCAGTATTCTTTAAGTTTTCTCAATTTGGGTTTTGACATTGTCAATGGTTTTAGAAAACTGGTTAATTATTTAATATATTTCAGCTTTGTTTATTAACCATGACTCCCTTTTTGTAAAAAAATATCTGTTTCAACCACGTTGGGAATATTACTTCAAACGAAAACTTTTAGAAATGTAAATCTTTTGCAACTCAATTTTTTAATAAATTATAAATAAATTACTTCAAATCCAAGTGAAGTTATATTTAATCGAGCAACATTCATTCCAGCGAACATCATTTCTAAAATAGTTTCTTCTGTGTTTGATGATTTTCCTACAATAATTTATAATTAATGAAAATCTAACTTTAAAATTAAATTGTTTTACGGCGTATTAGCCAATTAATAAGATGAAAGGTTTTTTCACTGATTTCTTTATTAACACGTTCTAAGCGGCATGGTTCATCAATGTAGAATGTAGAAGATAGGGTCTGTAAACAGCCATGGCAGCTACAATTTAAAGTTTTACCACATCTAATTAGGGTTACCAAATGAAAAATACAAAAAGACAAATGGTTAAATTCAATTAAAAAGGAGAAATCGTATTCTAGTTCAGGACATTTCAACATAAGACAAAATTTAACATATGGCATTAATGTCAAAATAAAAATAATTCTATAGAATAGATAATACGCACTATTTAGTCATATCTCATAAATATGTCTCCTTGTGATAATTTCCTTTTATTTCTTAACAAATATTTTCGGATGTCACAGTATATTATAACCTGAAAATTGTATTATGTGAGTATTACGGTCTTCATTGACTGTGTATTAAGTCTCATTCACTCCTATTCCAGTAAAAATATTTATCAGCAAAAAAATAAAAGATGTAATTTTAAATTTACACTCTAAATGCAATAGTAAGACACTTCCTTCGTTTGGATACCACATGAACACCTTACATAGAATTCACCTGAGAAGAGTGAAGATCTGATGTTTGAGTTAAAACCTCTATTCACTATGAATTTTCGACATAACCTTTTTCAAGTGTCTATCTATAAAGATAATTAAATTGATTATTTGAATGATTTTGTTCATTTAAAACAAGTATTGTTTTTTAATATTTTAGATAAGATGAATATGGATTTCTAAAATTAAAAGATTCTAACAGAATCATGATAATTAAAACATTCGCTACCAACACGTAAAGGTCACCGTCTCTCAAAGACTGTAGTCAGGTTTTGAGCAAATATTACACAAAATATTTCCCATTATGAAAACATTCGTTTTTTTGTCAAAACTATGATTAGATATTATTTCTTAAAAATCATAGTGTTGGTCCACGTGTAATTACAAACTTTGCTAAAACTTCGAGGGTATTATATGGGGCGGTTGGTAGTGAACGTGTTGAAGATAAATATCAAATCAAATTAACCTAAAGCACAAATAATTTTTGTTGAGCTAAACTTGCTGACTTTTTGAAAGACATTTAATTTACAAATATGCTCCAGCTTTCTGCAGGGATAATTGTTGAAACCTTGGTTTTCCATCATTTCCTTTCTTCTTTTAAGTCTAAGAAGGTATTCTGAAGTGAATTAAAGATAATTAAAAATTTTCCATAAGTAACATTTGATATTTTTGACAATTTTTAGATTTTTTAAATAAATATTTATTTACACTCATAATTAAATTTTTTGTTTAAAAACGATTCCATGTGAATACAGACAAAACCTGATTAATTTACCTTCATACATCTTCAATTCGTCAGTTTTCAAACTCAGGGCTGAATATGCCATTCTCTATTATTCTTTCGTCAAGTATATCAATTATATTAATCAAATTATTTATATATTATATAAATGTATATGATATCGTTAATAAAATTTAACTGAATTAATAAAACAAAATGTAAATAATTTATTTTTAAAAAACATACTAAATACTAATTTTATTGCCGAATTAATCAAAAATTAATATTTAAAATTAATATAATTAATATTTTTAAATATTTAAAAAACATACTAAATACTAATTTTAACCTGGTGAATTAATTTTTGATTAATTCGGCAATTTTGTGTCTTAAAACGTGTCTCTAAAACCTTTCATTTTTACTCTGTATAATAATTAATATCTTTATAAAAATTAAAAACTAAAATTTGTTCGGTCTATTCAAAAAGAGATACAAATAAAAATAAAGTGAACAAGAAATTATATACAACAGATAAAAATGAAAATTTTACGAAAATTTAAAAAAATTAATAAATTACAAATGTAAAAAAATCGAAAATTTTAAAAATCAATATTTTTCATGAAATATGAGCGAGTAGCAAATGAAGTGAAAAAAGAATTTAATAGTTAAAAATTGATGGAATTCATAGGCAAAGATATTTCAAAAATTCTATCTAATTAATTAATTTATTTAAATTTAGTTGTCATAATTTATCTCATTAGAAAAATAAAGTTGTCAAATTTGACAATCGCAATTGCGGCCTCGCTGTGAAAATTAACTATATTTGGTTTAGATAGTTTCTGAGAATTGATATGACAGCACATATGTTTTCTGATGTTAAAATATAAATAAATAAATCATTTCTAGATAAGACAAAAATAAAATTATTATCGGATATTATTATTTTAGAAAATAAGAATATATGAGCTATTTGGTACAGACGCTTCTAATTGGTTGAATAAACATGATCTTCGATGCAGTAAGTGCCGGCGGAGTCATAGGTGTGTGATGAATCATGGTTGAGATATAATAGAGATACTGTTATTGAAAGTTTTGGAACTTTTGTTTGCGCGCGCGCTATAATAATGTCAATTGTATCAATGCAACAATAAATCCTCCTTGTTGCTTATAAATGATTTTTCTCATCATTTTCTGAGTTTTAGAATTGATAAGTGATAAAAGAGTTTTCTTGTGCTTTTTCAACCCTTTTTTAGATTTATTTTAACTTTCTTTTTGACAACTTTAACTAAAATATCTAGTAAATATATCAATGGCAAAATCAGAGAATGATTGTAAGATATTCATTCTTTTCATGCTCTACGCCTTTTGCAATGCAGTAAAAAATGGAAAGCTTCGATAATTTTTGACCGATCTTAACAGATTTGAGATGCTTTTTATTGGATTTTGGTATTAAATTATGAGAAATGAGATTTAATGATAAATTCTTTGATAATAATAAATTTTTCAAATGAGTAAAAATGAATTTTGTTAGAATTGATTTTTTCAAAAATCTTTTAAGTTTTATCAATTTGGCTTTTGATTTTGACAACTTTGCTTTAACCCGAGATTTTAGAAACATGGTTAACTATTTAAAATATTTCAGCTTTATTAATGAACTATGACTCCTTAATTGTTAAAGATATATGTTCTAACTCGTAATTCATTTGGACATTGTGAGTGAAATCAAGTAAAATATAATTATGTGGGTTTTTGGTTGTATCTTGAAATGCACTGATTAGAAAATTTCTATTATTTGGATATGCCTGCCTAGAAAAAAATCAATAACAGTGGCATCCTTTGGATTTTTGAAAACTACTAAATATTGTACTTTCAAATTTGACACCTTGATGAAATGGATTTTGAGTTAAAAACACAGTCACACCAACATATCTACTAATCTTTGTGAATTAATTTTTGAAATCCTTTTCTTTATTAGCTACTTGATATGTATCATTAATGATTATAACATCGCCTTTTTGTAATCGAATTGACCAACTTTTATCGAATTCCTTGACAATTTTCATATTTTGCAATTTACAGACTCTTTTCAGTCCACTCATGTTATTCATCCATTCCAAGATGCCAATAAATCTTAGTTAAATTTAGATTTGTATAACTTTGATTTTAATAATTCAAATAACCAAATTCAATTTCAAATAATCAAACAAATACAACAAAAAAAAATATACATCAAACCGAAAAACTAACTACAATCACTGAAATGCTAATCAACCGTAAAAATTCCGCAATTTAATAATTTATGATAGACGTAAACGAAAGATTTGCGAAAGGGAGAACACCCTGATGAGAGAAGCAATGAAAAATAACAAGCTATTCGAAATCCCAAAGCAGCTATTAGAACGAGAGATACAGCTATCAAACAACGAAAGCGAAGGCGTCATAACACTACGAATTATTTGCCAAACGGAAATTTCGATTCACGGAAAAGGTGCAGAATAAACTTTGAGATACAGTCAGCTTACTCCTGATAAGGGAGGAACAATGAGAGATACGTGACACATATGCGCAAATCATCCAAGATCTCACTGCAAAAGAGCATATCAACAATATGACTACAAAGAAAGTTCAGTTGAGAAAGAATTACTAAAAAGAAACAACCTAAAGAATAATACAACAAATGTAAACCAAATCGGCAACAAACAGAAACATATCATCAGAAGATAATCGAACCAAAATAATACGAAAAGCAATAGAGGTATTCTTCGAGGAATTGGGAGAAAGCACAGACGAAGGAGTAATCACGAAAATGCAAAGAACCGTCAACAGAACTAGACTTACAACAGCAAGAAGGAGGACGCCGCTTCAGCAAGCAATATTGTCAGTAATAGAAAATCGAGTGGCAGATATTATTAGAATTCTAGAAAGTATTGAGGAAGACACAAACGCAAAAAATGAAAGAGGCGAAACCGCGATGACGTACGCAGCTACAACAACAATACATACAAAAACATTACATTAGTTACTACAATCAGGATCAAAAATTAGCGAGGAATTAATTGATGGAAGCTCAGCATTAGACTGGGCAACAATTCAACCAAACATGGAACTAATAAGATTCATACACAAAAACGCAACATAAAAAGAAATAGAAGACTCATTCAGAAACACGTCGCAATTCCATTGGATTTTCTTACGAAAAAATGCCGAAGCAATGAAACTCCTATTAACCTGAAGAAAACCACAAATTAAGGAATACACAATAAATATAAATGAAAAATTTTAAAACTGAGAGTATGTCATGGTAACAAAGACATTCACCAACTTCGGAACACCATAAATTATACTCATAGTGCTGAATAGAGAAGATATTCGATTTACAAGAAATCCCAAAGAACCAGAACGTATTGGAAATGGCAGGGTTATACTGAGAGAATAAGTGAAAGTTTGGAGTAGAATGAAACATGCGGCAACAGGTCGGTCCGAACTAGGTACCGAAGTCATATTAGCCAGAAACAGACGAAAAATCATTCAAGATATTAATGTCGAGGACGACATTTAAAATAACAAAGGGGAAATAAATACAAGGATAATAACGGAAATAATGGATACAAACAAGATTAACAGAGAAAACAAAGATCAAACCACAACAGAAAAACGAAAAGACAAAGAAGGTAAAGAAAAAAGAAAAAGAAAATCGAATAATGGAAAACAGAGGTTAAGTCTACCTTTAAGCAATCAAGAAAGAGAAGCAAGTGTGATAATAATAATTTTAATATTAACAACGGTCAAAGTAACAACGGCCCAAACGAAATAAGGGAGCAAAAGAGAGAAAAAAGGAACCGAGAGACAACAGATGTCAGGAAAACTAGAATAACAACAATCACAAAAGAAGAAAAGGAGCACCAACAACAACGATTGGAAATAAGTAGAGAGTATCACTGTGAAACAAAGGACAAAGGACAAATGCACAAACTGGTTAAAGAAAGTACAATATCAACGATTAATAATAATAAATAAGGATAGAGAGCCCATAAGAGAAATATCCACACAAAAGACTGAACAACTAATCAAAGAAACTGGAGCACCCAGATATCTCAAAGGATGTATAAAACAAGGAGACGAAAGAATTATCGGACATAAAAAACCACAAACGGATTACATAATATGCCCATGGATTTGGATAGGGAGTATAGTAATTTGCGTTGGTGATTTCGACTTCTAGCGTTCCTTTATTTTATTAAACGTGTTTTATTTATCCTCTATATATTGTGTATTTTAGTTTGTCTTATTTGGTGTATGATCATGGATTTTAATTCAACTTGGTGCTATTTTTTTGTTATGTATTTCCGACTCATTGAAACAACTCTCAATTCTCGGTTCCAGCTCAACAGCTATATATATAAGCGCGGTATAAATGACTAAATTCATAGTAATATTATAATTTATCACCAGAACGTCAAAAGTATTAACGTTTTATAAAACACTTTTTAGCCTTGTGATGTTTTTCCTTAAAAGTAATAGACAAATCAGTTGTTGACAGTGGCTGGTATTATTTATGTTATTATTAATCGAAATACATACTGATTATGTAACCCTGAATATTTATTGTTATGAAGTGTACCAAGAAAAATGAATTACTTAAATTTGAATAGCTCCTACTTGTTACAAAATTGTTTTATATTAAATTAAATGTTAGATAAATTATATTTTTTAAGTTAGTTTCGTGATAAACATATATATAAACATATAAACGTATATAAACATATATAAAAACGATTTATTACAGAATATAAGTGTACGAAAAAATATTAAACATATTGTTTATTTAATTAAAGAACCATCAGGCTTTGTTTAACTAAAATGATTTTATCACTATTCTATGTGACAATACTTGAAAAATAATATATCATAATTATAATAAATCTTTATCAAAATTAAAATGTCATTAGACGATTTAATACCAATAAATGAAGCGCTTTTGTTGGAAAAATCAATATTTTATAAAATTATTAAAGAATTTATGCCTCACTCTTCTTACTGTGGAAGTATGTTAATTCTAGAAAAAATGGCAGATTGGTGTTCTTATTTGCAATGTGATGGTGTTACTTGCAAAAATGATATAATTACCCAGGCAATGAATAAGCCGATTTTACCACCAGTTGTTCAGAATCTTTGCAAGTAAATCAGACTTTATCATTTTAATTACATTTAATTTTAGATTTAATATCTAAAAATTATAATATTAGCTTTCAAGATATTTTTTACACTTTGAACAAATAATATTGAATATTTAATTAAGATAAAATTTAATTTTTAATTATAAAACGTTTTTATCAGGTCTCAAATTCCAATTTTTTATTCTTATATAATCAACTTTAAAATTTTAAAATTATGTTTCTATATCATAAATTGATTTCATATTCCTACATTTAACTGGAAAACCCTGACAATTTTGATGATTAAAAAGTGAAATATGCAACAAATCAAGACAGTACAAATTATTTATTCATAATATGATTATTTCCACACTGGGCTGTATAATACATTTCTAGTTTGTGCAAATGCGTAAATGAAAATGTGTAATATACTTTCAAACTCACTTTCAGTAATTATAATGACAATTGCGTTGACTGCAAATGAGTTCAAGATAGATGAAACAATCGACATAACGTTATGTGGAATGCATCTTTCAATACTTCATATCTCATACCACTACCTTCCATCATACTCTACCACTACCTTCCATCATACACTACCACTACCTTCCATCATACTCTACCACTACCTTCCATCATACACTACCACTACCTTCCATCATACTCTACCACTACCTTCCATCATACTCTACCACTACCTTCCATACCACTACCCCTATCTTTATTACCACTATCTTCATTACCACTACCTTCCATACCACTACCCCTATCTTTATTACCACTATCTTCATTACCACTACCTTCCATACCACTACCCCTATCTTTATTACCACTATCTTCATTACCACTACCTTCCATACCACTACCCCTATCTTTATTACCACTATCTTCATTACCACTACCTTCCATCATACTCTACCACTGCCTTCCATCATACACTACCACTACCTTCCATCATACTCTACCACTACCTTCCATCATACTCTACCACTACCTTCCATCATACACTACCACTGCCTTCCATCATACACTACCACTGCCTTCCATCATACTCTACCACTACCTTCCATACCACTACCCCTATCTTTATTACCACTATCTTCATTACCACTATCTTCATTACCACTACCTTCATTACCACTACTTTCATTACCACTACCTTCCATACCACTACCCCTACCTTCATTACCACTACCTTCATTACCAATACATTCATTACCACTACATTCATTACCACTATCTTCCATACCACTACATTACATTCCACTACCTTCCGTACTATCTCCGCTCATATCCAATATCGATCATCAATCAAACAATCAGCGGTATTTCAATATGCTCAAATCAATCCAAACAAATTATCAGATGGATGTTGAATCACGTACAATTGCGGGAGTTTTTAAGTCTAGCAATAGAAGAATCAAGAAATTAAAAGCTGCAGAATTATTAAGGGTGAGAAGTTCTCCCCTTCGGCCGTGTGGCCAGTACGAATTGATTAAAATAAAATTTGATTTTTTTATGGTGTTGGCGTTGAAATTCCAGAATGAAAAACCATAAATTTAATGATGCTAGAGATCACAGCTGGGGTTTTTGTTTGTAAACCTTCTATTTCTATGGATTTTAGTAATTTTCCCTCGACCAAAAAACTATTTTTAGGCGCATTAGAGAAGGAGAAACAATTTATCAATTATAATCAAGGTTACTGAAATTTAAAAATGGTATGTTGGAATAAATCAAATCCAGTGTTTTGTTTTTATATACAACAATAATTAAAACAAATTAAAAAACTTCTCTTAAGAAATTAAGAACATAAATTCGATAAATTCTAAGCAAGACCTAAAATTAATTAATCTATATTTTGTTAATTTTATTTAAGAATCTTTAATTTATTGGGAATAAAAATATGTAAAACTGAGAGTATTTGTTATGTCCATTCAAATAAAAATGGCCAACATTATTACATTAACTATTTCAATATTTCCAAATAATTTAATAAATTCATGTGAAAACAAAATAAATATTAACAAACAAAGAGGTAAATTGTTTATCTCTTGAAAATCAAACACAATGGAAATAATAAAACTAAAATGATCAACTTTGAGCCTCTTTCGATTATCACTTGATTAATGAATCGGCTGACTTTGAACTGCTCATTTGATGCACTTTTAGAACGGTTATCATGCATGCTGATGACTGGAATGATTTACCTATCATTTAGCCTGTCTTATTAGATCATCTACGACATAATTATATATGAATAAATCATAATGATATTAAGGTGCACTTTATTTTTGCAATCTATTACAGAGAAACTTTAAAACTATAAATAATATTATACAAGTCTAATTAGCAATTACATAATTTTAATTATTTATTAAATAATGAATAATCATATAATAATAATAATCAATAAAAAACGTATGATTTTTTAAAAGCAGCACAATAGTGCGATATTAGAGTTGAGGTTAAGATTTGCTATTGAGTAAATATTCATGCAACATATGTCATAATCGGTTCATAAATATATATGCTAAATTGTTGACACATTTTATTTGATTTTAAATTTCACTAATTGGTGAATTTCAAATTAAATAATGCAATTTACTATTGTTTTGGTGACTTGCCATTAATATCACATTAAATTGATTTTTAACAATAAATTATTTTTATTCACAATAATTTCATAAAATTTAAATTAATTAAAATTTATATTTAAATTTATATTAAGAGCATAGTTAATTCATCAATTTTTGAAAATTTCGAAAAATTTTATTGAATTTAAAAATAAGTCAATTATCTAACCCATGGTCTCGATACAGGGCGAGTGATGAATGGTTGTAGTTATAATGGTAGAAAGTAGATATGCTTGCATTGGAATGGTAAGCGTCAATACTATTTTGTTGGGTTAATATATAAAGGCACAAAATAAAATAGAACCACATGTAAAATCAATAAAAAAACCAAAATGGTAAAAGTGCACAAAAATTAATTAAAATTTGAAAATAATATTGACTAGAGGAAATGGATATGGTTGAAAGCCATTCAAAAGAGGAGCCCATGAATAATAATAAAAATTTAGTAAAGGGTTCCCGGAAAAAATGAGAGCGGAAAAACAAATTAATTAAACGCTATTGAAAAGCCCGAGTCAGTGGGAAACGCGGAGCGCACTAAAACTCGATCGATTAAATAATTGTCAAAACAAATAATTATCAGTTAAAGGAATCTCACCCGAGCGCCAGTTGTGAGTAAATAAATTAGATTGTTATGATCCCAATAATTCCCAAAAGATTTCAAATAATGATTACCCAATATTAGATAATTGCTTTCTCAGAAAAGTATAAAAAGAGAAGAGCACCAGTTGGTCGAAAAAAACAATATCAGATTAGAGGACATTTACGAAACTCTAGAAACTAAATAAAGAAAATATTCAAGTAAAGTTAAAAAAAATTATAAATTATCGTACCAGAAAAGATGATTACCCCTTGGAAAACCTTCCTTGCGATAAACTAGTTGTAATTGTGGTAAAATTTGAATAAAGTTGTTCTGTGTTTGGTTTTAGTTATTTTTTTGGAAAGGACAAGAAGAGTCAGAGATGACTGACTTTAATAAATCATAACTCCACAATTTAATCCAATAACAAGAACCAGAGGTTAACCTGAAAGAGGCAAGAAGGGGAGAAATATTAAAAAATAAGGGCCCAATTAAAAATTGAAATGAATTTTAATTACTTAAGAAAAACTTTATATTTTCTTCATTTATCTTCATTCTAAAAATAGTTTTTCGTCAATAATTTTTGTATGATTGAAAATATTGTGAGAAAATATTCAATATTTGAATATCAAAATTTGAAATTTTTTCTTAACTTTTTTCTTTTTTATGAATACTTATAACAGTTAACTTATTTTGTATGTGTCTTTAATTTACTTTATGTGTATTAAAGTACTTTCTTTGTATAACCCTCGTCTTAAACTTATATTTACGTTTCAATTGCTTATAACAGAAATTCCAAATCTTATTTCAAATGGTGTACCTGCTAGTAGAGTATAATATTATTGCGTCCCAATAAGTAAATGTTTTTGCAAAAATTATTTCTAAAAAATTTCCTATATATTAAAGCAATTAAACCTTTTCCCGTAACTTGTTTCTTAAAATATTCTCTAGCAAAAAAAGACTAACTCTACCACAAAAAAGTTGTCCTAAACTATCAACTTGGTTTTTAAAAGATTCCTACAGACATAAACTATAAATTTTAAAGTTTAAGGTCATGTTGATGTTGAGTATTGAAATATCAGTAGGAAAATGAAGGGTTTTGTCATAATTAAATAGGTTTTTAGAAAATGTCTTCCGTGTAGAAATTTTAGAGGAGGGGTAAAATATAGAAGGATTTCTAAAGGTTTTCGTGTATATCTTATATTTTTTGATAATGATAACAATATTGTTTAAAAAATTCTATAAATTCTTTTCTTTTCATATATATATAATAAGAACTTTTTTGAATTTTCACCTCTGATTTCTTTTCAATTGACATTGTATTTATTAGAAAACTTTTGACTATGAATCCAGGGTTGCCACATGTTGAGAGGCTGAAAGTAGGACAAATCAATTACCTGCTACAGTAGTACGTAGGACAAATATCCAAATTGTAGGACAGATATCCAAATTGTAGGACTGTACTACCGAAAGTAGAACATGTAGCAACTCTATATGAATCAGTAAATATATTGATGTTTTTCTTTGATATAGATATGTATACATAAATTAATTCAATTAATGTTAAAATCATAACAGAAATTGATAATGTGTCAATTTTATTGTTATAAAATTTATTGAAATAATTTTCTAGAAAAATGTCAAAACAAAAACTATTTTAAAACAATAAAGTGATAATTTAATCATTTTGCTGCGAAGTGTATTTAATGAAAAAATTTTCGACTATAAGATCGACTATCTTATAGTAGAAAATTTTTTCATTAAATACATTATTCGCAGCAAAAGCCTTAAATTATTTCTTTATTGTTTTAAATAATAAATGCTGCTACCAAGAAATCATCACTTTATACTTTAAAAACATTTTTGTAATAAATTAAAAAGCTTTATTTTATAATTGAAAATGTTCTCATTTCTCAAAGCCTTAAATTTTATCATTTACTTGTTTAACATAAAACATAGTTATTAGAAAGAAAAAATAAAATAGAAAAAAATATAATTATCTAAATTGTTTTCAATTTCATTGACGTTTTAAAGATCACCAGTTAACATTGATAACACAATAGTAGATATTAAATAGTTGTATAATTGATGTCATTCACCATAGAAATTTTGAAGTTAAGAAAATTTGTTACAAATCGTATTGATATGAAAATTATAAGAAATAAAGCTACACATTTAATTTTGATCGTAGAGATGTTGAGAATTTAGCATCGTTATTTAAACATTCCATCATAACTACCGAAAGAAAATATTATAAATGACATTTTATTTCATTTAAAGTTTAACCAGGATGAAACCTATGCACATGTCCATGAAGTATTTTAATAAATCTGAATAAGCTAATTTAATACACTCATACCTCGATATACGGCTGCTCTTTATACGGCTGCTCTTTATACGGCTTTTCGCTATAACGGCCTACTTTAATTACGGCACTTTTTCGATTTACCGCCTAAAATGTTTCGTTATACGGCCAAAAATCCTATTGAATTTATATGGAATTGTATCAAAATGTATTTGATTCGTTATGCGGCGTTCCTGGAACGTATCTAGGCCGTAAAGCGAGGTATGAGTGTATTCTCTAAGATTATATTTTGCAAGAGTGTACTTCCAAAATATCTATATCTAGTCTTTACAAATTTCCTGGGCTAAAATCCGTTTTTAATACAACAAAAAGCATAATTCTTTACATTTTATATCAAATTTTTCATTAAAATTTTTAACAGGCAAATAGAAAAAACTTTATTTTAACAATGTTTCAAAATTATAATGATTTTAATTATTTTCTTTTCTTTTTCAACAATTTGTTCGTATCTTGTTTCGTGATAAATTTAAAAATTCATACTTTTTGAACATTTCAATATGAATAACAGAATCCTATTTCTCCATGATATTTCTTTAAGTTATATAATCCTTCGACGGTCATTTGATAAATCCATTCTTTGGCGACATTCTTCTACTACATTTAAACTACTACACTCTCTGTATTTTTTCTATTAACATATAGTGTCTTTCCCATCTTACTTCATTTTTATCTATAATTAATGATTGGCACCTCTCCCTAAATATACATATATAAATATTTTAATTTCAAATAATATTTTAAAAATGGCACTGTAAAAAGCTTCAAATTGTATCTTATTATCGATCTTTATGAATTCAGTCCTTATTTTTGAAACACTTCAAATAATTAATTTTTGAATTTAAATTTTTATGTATACAGAAATCTCTCGTAGAACGCGCTCTCATAGAACACGATCTCGCTAATATGTGATTCGTAAAAAAAGAATTACAGTAACGAAAAAATATAAAAACATCGATTTTTTTTTATTTTGAAGAAACCTTTTTTTCAATAGGAGATGTGATAAATAATTTAATAATTAACTAGTCAATACAAATGTTTATAGAAATGATTTTACTTATAAAGTACGTAACCAAAGATTTATTCCCTTATTATTAAAGATATAAAAATATACTGCTTCTGTTTTATTCACCCTTTATATGTAGCCAATGAGTATGTACAGTAAATTTTATTATGTAAATTTTATTATGTACACTAGAACATGGTTAAATTTAAATTGCTACGTATAAAAATAATTTTATTTTGTTAAATTCCTTTGTCTTTCATCTCTTTTATAAACCGGAAATAACCAATTAAAATATCGGCTTCGGATTACTCTTCTTCGAATTGGATGATGGAATTTATCATTTAATAGTTTTAGCGACATTATATACTGTATTTTATATCGTATAAAAACCCGTATAACTGTATAAAAAAGTCAAAATTTAAGTAAAGAGAGTGAATTTATTTTATCTTTCGATTTTTTTATTTAATATATTTATTTAAATTAATATATTCTTAATATATTATAGTGCAAACGGTATTAAACAATATTTTAGGCACTCGCAACTGACTTAAAAGTTTTTTCAGTTTGATTTAAGATATACGCGATCTCACCAATAACACGGTGGGTCAGGAGCGTAACCCCCGCGTTATAGGAGAGATTGCTGTACATAATTTGTAAATTTAAGATTTCCATTACAAATCAATTGTAATTGGTAAATATTGTTTAAACTAGCTTATTCAGTCGAAAGTTAAAAATTTTATAAGATAATTTTAAAAACATATTGATGATTTTTCTTTTTTCTTTATTATTCAATATCTTGAGAATCCTGTAAAATCAATGTAAATTATTTCACAGGGGACACCTTAGTTTCAAATTAAAATTAATAAATATTATGTAAACGAATATAATAACAATTGAATGTATAATTTCTATATGTTAACTGCCAAACCGGTCCCGACTTAATTTCTTAACAAAATTCGTAGAAATATGCATAGAAATATTTATATAATTTAAGAATGAATAAATTTTTATTTATATATGTATTTTTGCTGTAATTTTGCTTTATTGTAAGATGGTTTGTTGCAGACAAATCTTTATTTACTGGTGCACTTTTACTTAAGCTATCCTATCTCGATCAAAACCGTCAGCGGTCATATTCAAATTATTTTAACGGACCGTTACTTATTTTTTACTTATTTCCGTTACTTATTATTTCCAGTAGTGAAGCATGTCTTTGAAATTAACCTTGGTTTATTTTATGAATAATTGAGAATTTTCTTTTCAACTTATCATATTTACAAAATTAAGTCTTGGTATGAATTGATTAATATAATGGTTTTTCATATTACTTGTCATTTGAACAGATGTAACTGATTATTTACAGTTTTGAAACTGCAGTTGTAAATTATTTTTCAGCTCATGCAGTTGATGGTCGGCTCTTTTAAGTGACCCGTTTAACGTCCAAAACAATTATATCTGACAAATCTGAAAGATTTTTAGTTTGAAGTCGATGGTTATATGGCTAAAAACGAATGGATAGCATAATATTATTACAATATTATATAGCCGCTATATAATTACGTGATAACTGACCTTTTACATCTTACATCATAATTGATCTTTGACCATTACCTGCCTAGTTGCTNATACTGCTTCTGTTTTATTCACCCTTTATATGTAGCCAATGAGTATGTACAGTAAATTTTATTATGTAAATTTTATTATGTACACTAGAACATGGTTAAATTTAAATTGCTACGTATAAAAATAATTTTATTTTGTTAAATTCCTTTGTCTTTCATCTCTTTTATAAACCGGAAATAACCAATTAAAATATCGGCTTCGGATTACTCTTCTTCGAATTGGATGATGGAATTTATCATTTAATAGTTTTAGCGACATTATATACTGTATTTTATATCGTATAAAAACCCGTATAACTGTATAAAAAAGTCAAAATTTAAGTAAAGAGAGTGAATTTATTTTATCTTTCGATTTTTTTTATTTAATATATTTATTTAAATTAATATATTCTTAATATATTATAGTGCAAACGGTATTAAACAATATTTTAGGCACTCGCAACTGACTTAAAAGTTTTTTCAGTTTGATTTAAGATATACGCGATCTCACCAATAACACGGTGGGTCAGGAGCGTAACCCCCGCGTTATAGGAGAGATTGCTGTACATAATTTGTAAATTTAAGATTTCCATTACAAATCAATTGTAATTGGTAAATATTGTTTAAACTAGCTTATTCAGTCGAAAGTTAAAAATTTTATAAGATAATTTTAAAAACATATTGATGATTTTTCTTTTTTCTTTATTATTCAATATCTTGAGAATCCTGTAAAATCAATGTAAATTATTTCACAGGGGACACCTTAGTTTCAAATTAAAATTAATAAATATTATGTAAACGAATATAATAACAATTGAATGTATAATTTCTATATGTTAACTGCCAAACCGGTCCCGACTTAATTTCTTAACAAAATTCGTAGAAATATGCATAGAAATATTTATATAATTTAAGAATGAATAAATTTTTATTTATATATGTATTTTTGCTGTAATTTTGCTTTATTGTAAGATGGTTTGTTGCAGACAAATCTTTATTTACTGGTGCACTTTTACTTAAGCTATCCTATCTCGATCAAAACCGTCAGCGGTCATATTCAAATTATTTTAACGGACCGTTACTTATTTTTTACTTATTTCCGTTACTTATTATTTCCAGTAGTGAAGCATGTCTTTGAAATTAACCTTGGTTTATTTTATGAATAATTGAGAATTTTCTTTTCAACTTATCATATTTACAAAATTAAGTCTTGGTATGAATTGATTAATATAATGGTTTTTCATATTACTTGTCATTTGAACAGATGTAACTGATTATTTACAGTTTTGAAACTGCAGTTGTAAATTATTTTTCAGCTCATGCAGTTGATGGTCGGCTCTTTTAAGTGACCCGTTTAACGTCCAAAACAATTATATCTGACAAATCTGAAAGATTTTTAGTTTGAAGTCGATGGTTATATGGCTAAAAACGAATGGATAGCATAATATTATTACAATATTATATAGCCGCTATATAATTACGTGATAACTGACCTTTTACATCTTACATCATAATTGATCTTTGACCATTACCTGCCTAGTTGCTGTCTAGTAACTATAGTTTTCGTTAACACACGAACAGACCACACATTTTGATGGCGAGTTTTTATAAATTATGATTAATTTTATTTTCTAATTTTTATATTTTATTTATTTTTAAAAAAATTCGCTACCATGATGGATATGGGCGTTTTTTAGTATATTCTATGGTATTTTACTGATTTTATTTAATAATTCATCTTTATTTTAATTCTTATGTTATTTCTTGTTGGTTTTTTGCTAATTTAATTCTTAAATTTTTAACTTTTAGTTAATTTCAACCAGCCCCTTATCGACCATGATAGATTTCGCTTTTTTATAGAATATTCTAGCTTTTCTTAACGTTTCTATTATAATTTTTATTCTTCATTCGTTTTCTGGCTATATTTATTGGAAATCTTTTTAATTTCCATTCCTATTTACTCTTATCACCATTAATTCAACTTTATTTTACTTCTGTTACGTGTAATGTTTAACTTGGTTTCGTGCAATACTTCTTGCTTTTTGTTTTATTTTACTTTATTTTTGTGTTTGTCATTTTGATGTTGTGTAAATTCTTTTAGTTGTGATTACTTGGTGTTTCGACGTGTTTTTACTTTAACTTTACTTACTGTTGTGCACGTGTGTTATTTTTCGAAGCATTTCGATCTCGCTTCATCTATGTGGTCTTAAAATTAGTTTTTTCCAACATTTGGCTTGAGGTATACTTCTCTTTTCCACCTATTTTTTATTATTTTATCATTTAATATATTGTATTTAATAAGTCAAGACCCCGTTAAGTAAGGCACTTTAATGGTCGTTTAATAAATAATAAGGCTGTATTATTTTCCGATTCTTTTTATTTAATTCGTTTGTTTCCGCCATTTCATTTTAATATCTAAATCTCTAATTCTAATATTAAACTTTTTAAAAACCAATATTACGAAAAAATAGTTTATAATCCATTAAAACAAGCATTATTAATTTATTAAAATTGTTTACTAATTGCCTTAACATGATCCCCCCTGTACTCTGATTAACTAATTGCATTCCAATATTAACTATTGTCTTTTGTTATATGTTATAAAGAAGTCTATGCAATAAAAAAATTAATTTCCATATGTAAAGGAGACAGAGCAATCTGAAAAGAAAGATCTGATTCATGCATTATTCCATGATCCATAGTAAATATGTTGATAGATGAGAAATCATATCTAATTTTGCCTTTTAAAATCCAAGATATTAAGTTGATCAACTCCGAGTTCATTAGATAAATTTCATTAAAAATCATTTATTCGAGTTAAGGAACATTAACTAATATAATTGGTTTTCGGTTTAATATTGCAGATTTTATGCTATTATTATTATTATTATTATTATTATTATTATTATTATTATTATTATTATTATTATTATTATTATTATTATTATTATTATTATTATTATTATTATTTTAGTCAAAATACTACTCGAGATCCAATTCTTTCTTATAATGGATCATGTTTCGATGTTTACTTCTGCACACCTGTTTGGGCAAGCAAAGATTACCACTATGTTCTAGGGGTTTTCGGAATGTTTTTGGCATTATTCAGTTTCATATTTAGCATTATTTATCTCACAGGATTTCATCGAGAATTTGGAAAGAAAAATACAAGAACTCTTCTATTAATAACTCATACAATTTGTGATATATTTTATCTTCTTTTTACAATGATTGGTTTATTATCCATGTATAGCTTTTATTCGAATTTCATTGATCAACTGAAAATTTATTCTTCATTTCACATCTATCTTGTTACGTATTTACAACCATTTACTGATCTTTTTGAATCCTTGTCAATTTGGATATTAATTTTACTGATTTTTGATAGATTCAACTATCTTCACCACGGAACTCATTCAAAAAATTTACTTACGAATAAAGTGTGCTCAATTTTAATTGGATCTATTTCAATTTCTCTAGTTGCCTTTTCTATTCTAAAACTCTTTACATATGAATTAGAAAAATTACCAGCCTCTAATAAAAATTACCGATTAAAATATTCAAACATTGGAAAAACTGAAAATTTTCAAAATCTTATACGTTTTTGGCTTAAAATGCCCATGGAAAGTCTTTTACCATTGACGACTATTTTTATTTTTATAGTTATGGTTTGTCATAAGTTAATTTTTGCCAGCTCATTGAATTCAAAATTGAATTCTTCGGAAATTGATTTCCAGGAGTTTCGCTTGACCAAATCAATTTTATTCATTTCTTGTATTCTTTTATTGGCAAAAGTTCCGAAAATGGCACTCCATATACTTAAATACGAGATTGGAATAGAATTAAACATGGAAATAAAATTTCATTTATTCATAGAATTTTTAGATCAAATTTATTATTTTATCAAATCCTGTTTCCTATATCGTTACATGTGTCCGATGTTTTCAAATTTTATCCAAAATGCTTTGTGCTGCGAGAGTGAATATAAATTATCTAATTCAGCTAAATTGAAGCAGGAAGAAATTGAATGTGATGATGATGATAAAGACTTTCTCTACGACATGAAATGTAAAGAATTTCTTTTCAAGTCGAGTAACACTGACAAAGAAACTATTGTGTAATAATTTTTAAACTTAATTAACTTCTAATTTTAATTTATTTTCTTGCTTCTTATAAAAATTGTTTTGAAGATCCTAAATAAACATTTTTCTAAATACGGTTTAGAACTTTTATTTCTTCCAATTTCACCACTGATTATTTTATCCATTGAATTAAAAAGAGAGTTTGAAGACTATAAATCAATAATATATCGATGTTTGTTGATACGAATTTTCGGCACTGCCTTTTTCAAGTTGAATTTTCTTGAAAAGGCAGCGCCGAAAATTCGTGAGTCATCCACAAACATCGATATATAGCTGATCATTAGTCTTCAAGCCTCTCTTTTTAATTATATATATATATTATATACTATATATCTAATATATACATATATAATTATATATATATATATATTATATATATATATATATATATATATATATATATATATATACTATATATATATATATATATATATATATATATATATATATAGTATATATATATTTATTTATTATTTTTTTAAAGATTCTGTTTACAAAATATTTCTAAAGAATAACGAATTTTAATGTATTATTAGGAATTGAATCCATTTTGTACAAACATTTATTTATTTTAATAAATTTTTCATCGGCATAACCATTGATTAATTAATTGATGTTTTATTATAATTAGAATTTGCTAATTTTATATTTCATTTAATATTAGATTAAATTATTATTAATTTTATATTAAATTTAAAATAATTATATATTCAAATATATATATATATATATATATATATATATATATATATATATATATATATATATATATATATATATATATATATATATATATATATATATATATATATTCAAATAGCCGAAATTGACAATATTGAGTAGTGAGAATTCTGATTCAAAGTTACAAGAAGACACAATTGTTTGTGTCCAGAGCGGTATTTAAGTAGACTAAAGCAGTAAGTTAATCCTTGCTCAGACCCATTATAGAGTGAAACACCATTCGAGTTTGTAACTTCGTTTTTTCTATTCCTTTAAAATATCTAAAAAATCTACAAATTGCCAATATTTAAATGCTTAAAACAATTTCTTATAATTGTTACTTATCTAGTTTTCTATACCATGATCTTAAGTTCTAAGCAGCGACGGATTTAAAATTATGTCTCCTTTGGACCAAGATTTCTATGTCGACACATCTACAAAATCTAAATTGCAAATTTTATCCAAAATGCTTTGTGCGGCGAGAGTGAATATAAATTATCTAATTCAGCTAAATTGAAGCAGGAAGAAATTGAATGTGATGATGATGATAAAGACTTTCTCTACGACATGAAATGTAAAGAATTTCTTTTCAAGTCGAGTAACACTGACAAAGAAACTATTGTGTAATAATTTTTAAACTTAATTTACTTTTAATTTTAATTTATTTTCTTGCTTTCTTATGAAAATTGTTTTGAAGATCCTAAAATTTAGCTGTCAAGATACTGCTTTTTTCCATATTTTGTTTGTCTGCTATTTGAAATTCCTTTTCTCCTTTGTACTAATTTTCTTTATTATAAATTTGTTATTTAGGTATCCTCAACAATTATTTGGAATTTATTGTATTTTCACAAATTAACTTGGGGCAAAATCGTCATGACAAATGGGACGATCTATGGGAACTCGGAAAAGAAAACGGAAGCAATAAGAAATGAGAAATGAGAAAGAGGAATGAAATAAAAGAAATTAGACAAGAAAACAAAAACAAAGGTCAGTACTAACTAATTAGTACAAAGGAGAAGAGGAATTTCAAATTCCAGAAAAGTAAAATGTGGAAAAAAGCCGTACCTTGACAGCTTGTCAAAGATAGCGGAATTGCTGGGAGAAGGCGGCCTAACAAAAAAGGCAAAAGGAAAAATATCTCAACATCTGTCAGAGATAAAATGGGAACAGTAGGGAAATGCAGGAGAAAGGAAAATGGAAAACATTTGATTATCTCTAGTGCCACAAATAAAACAAGCTATATAGGGAAACTGGTTGACAAATAGGGAGACAAAAACCGAGACAAAAAATTAGATAAAGTTGGACGATACGTTATTGGAAAATGATTTGTGAAGAATAATTACTGGAGAAGATATGCAAAAAAGAATTAGTTGAGATATAAACGAAAAGAAGTTATTTGAATAAATTTGTAAAGAAAACAACCAGCTCAAAGTCCCAGTTGATAAAGCAATCGGTAGTTAGTGATCTTTCAAGCCGGTGTTGTACACGAGTGCTATTCCTCACTGAGTGTTGTAATAAGCATTGTATAGTCACCGAGCAAAGTGTTGAATTGATTGTCAGTGTAAAGTGAAAATTATTTGTGATTATCAATAAAAATTTCTGTTGTCAAGTGTTACTGAGTTATAGTCTTCAAACCTCTTTTTAATAATAATAATAATAATAATAATAATAATAATAATAATAATAATAATAATAATAATAATAATAATAATAATAATAATAATAATAATAATAATAACGAAAATATAAATAATTGAAATAATAATATTTAGGACGGTTTGAACAATTAATATCTTTGCTTAGTATGGGCCCATTTTTTGGTATCTTTTTTTGTAACTCTACTTTACCTTTTGTTAATTTTGAATGACTAATAAAATTAGTTGTAAAAATATATTGTTTCTCATCTATTTAAATTGAAATAGTGCACAGTTCATTTTACTATCTTTGTAATTAGATAAAAAAAACTTTAAAAAAAAACTCTACTTTACGAACCTAGAATATTATCAGGAATCTTGTATTTTAAGCAGTTGACTTAAACAGAATAGTCTGGTTTTTGTGATTGAATATTGAACATGCGGAGTCCGAATTCAATTTTGCTTTAGCAACATCTTAACATCACCATTTTTATTAATTATCAGATGTCAAGTGAACTTGTAAAATTGTTGGTTAAAAACCAGAAATTTAAAAAAGTTGTTCCAGAACAAAATTATTAAAAATTTAATATATATATAGAAGAAAAAATTTTATTATCAGGAGTTGGATTTCAAATAAAAATTTGTGAGTGATAAATAATTTCCATCAGATATCGTAAAAATTTCAATAACTAGCAATAAGTAATTTAAAAATTCAAATTTTTAAATTTTTTATAAAAAATTACTATCCTTACCCATCCGAATAAAAACATCTTAAATATTAAAACAAATAAATTTTATTTCATCACATCACTGTAATCTTAAAGAAAAACCAAATTTAAAACTGTCATGAAGTAGCAAATCTTCACTGCAAACTTTTTTCATAATCTTGTGTAAAATTCTAAATCAAATAAAAGGTGTAATAGAATTCCATTCGACTCGACATCCGAACCATCTAAATAAAAATAATAATTAAATTATTAAAAATTATTATTAAAATATTAAAAATTTATAAATTTCTTGAATAATTGATATTAATATATAGAAAAGAGTTAGATTAAGGCTTTGAAATATCTCTTGCTTCTATAATATTCAAATAAACTTTCAAATGAAAAAAATAAGCATTACACTCATTAACATGAATTTTAAGATATTCAACATATTATGCTTTTCAATGTAATCGACGTTATTTGTTTTATTTTCATTCATGTGGATCACCAAGTAGTAACCTGTCCATCTGCATTGAAGGTCATTAATATCCTGGTAAACCGTGTCCTATTGTTCCTCACTAAAATCACAAAGATTTTCTGGATATCTGTAAGAGTAAACTTTGAGAAATTTTACCTTTATTTTCATATTCTTACCCCGATATGTCAATTATGTTTTGAATCACTTCTATATAAAAATCTAATTCGCGGTCACTTTCAAAATCGTTGATTACTGAAACATTACTGAACCAGAGTTAAACTTTGACATCAATCATGAAGTGAAATTGGTGGAGTAGATGAGTTGAGAAATTTGAGAAAATTCGAAGATTTCTCTTTTCAGTTTTTAAACTCAATGATATCCAAACGTATTGGACGCAAACACCATCGTCCAATAAAGAACTATTAAATTTTCAATCAGTCTTAGCTTGATATAAAACTTTTTTTCTGTCAAATAAAATGTACTTTATAATGTTCATTATTTCTATAATCATATTTCTATAATCATATTAGGCCTCGCAATTTTGTTTTTTTTGTAATCTAAACGAGACGTAAATCGTGAACACAATTTTCGTACACTTTATGACTTTATTTTTACTTCTCATAGCGGTATTGAAGGCTGTGAATAGTGTTCGAATTCTGATTTCTCACTCCTACACCAATTTTAGCATTTTTTGTACACATTCTCAAGCATTTCCTGTGGTCAACCTTGTCTAGCATCATTAAAAAAACTTATACCCAACCACATATGATTGTATTTACCCAATTCTTCAAAGTTAATAAAGAAATACCATCCTTCTTAATCAGGTGATAGACTGTAACTATTAGAAACTGCTAGAACATCTTCTAAATTATTTTTTAAATCAGATTCAATAGATAACGTCATAATTCCAAGTATTTATTTAATGAAATATTGTATAATTTTCAAACAAATTTTCAGCCTTGAATAAAATTTTTTCAAAACAATTTATTAAAATTTCGATATTTAAAATATATTTATTTAAAAATTATTTACTAATAAAAATTCTTTTAAAAAAAATTATTTATTTAAAATTTATCTTTAACAAAATCTCTTTATTTAAAAATTATTTTAAAACTTATTTTAATAGTCCATTATTTATCATTTAAAATTATTTTAATAATTCATTGAAATATTCAATTCTCAGCTGAAAACACCTCACAGTAACAACTGATAAATTTTACCGCAGATTTTAATTTGCAAAACAAAGAATTAGATAACACTTCGATATTCAGTCAGTGAAATCCTAAATTTGAAAAAATTTCAAAATTCTGGCGTTACTATGATAGGGAAAAAAATTTCATTTTCTTTACTTATACTTTTATGGCTATTTCAAAATTAAAAATTTATAAGTTATTATTTTTAATCCTACATTATGCTAGGGACTTGTTGAACGCACCACGTATAATGAAAATTTGTTGAGAAATTATCTTTCTGTATTAATATTCGAATTTGAATTAATCAAACTCGTCTTCAAATCGAAAATCAGGATGATGGTCTTAACACATATTTACCGTGTTACTTTCAGGCAAGTTATTATAGGCAAGAGGCTACAATTGCTTGAAACTAACAAGTCATGGAAGTGTTTAACAAAATCAATTCAAGCCTTGCAATAAGAATAAATAAAAGAAATTTGGTACAATTGTTTATTGGTTTATTATTAAATTTCGCAACGAATTGGACCTAGCACCAATAGTGATCAAATAAACTGAAATGTATATTTTGTGTGGGGAAATAAATTTCTGATTAATATTGGCTGATCTTATATAATTTATTGATTAAAGATCACGAGGAGTCAGTAGTTGAACGACTATTATTAACTATTAATGAAAACCAGAATAACATGACTAAATATCGCAACTATAAATAATGATACTTTGTATTAATGACACGATTGAGAAGAGGAATTTTCTTAGTTTCTTCTTTCAACATCAGTGAAGACTTAAATTTTGCAGTTCGACCTCTTCTTGTACCTGAAGAAATAATGAATAATACTAAAACATTTAATTACATACAAATAGATAAGATGCACAATTCTTGTTGAGATGGCAAACAATTTAAATAATGCAACTGGAAGTTATTTTCGGCTCGCCAATGAGTTAAAAGATCATCACGTAAACTAAAAAATAATTTAATATATCATTAGATAAATGTGGTCTTTACAAATCAAACTAAGCTATTTTGTGAGATATAAATTACAATAAAAAATAACATAAAAATTGTGAGATTAAATTCATATTAAAGAAGCTTTAACCTCTGACTTGAAGGAAAGACATGTTTTGTATGAATGTTCTCGTATGAAACATAAATAATAAAAGCTTTCCTTTTATTTCATTAAATTCTTTTTCGTCACAGTTTCTTTAAGTATACATTATGAAGAAATCCTTCATTGTCTGCGTTAATTTTAGTCCTACCAACCAATTTTTTATTAATTTGTTTTTAACAACATCAAGTTTATCTTTAAACCTTATTAACCTAGTGCTGCCATTTGGCATCACAGTGGATTGGTTCGTTATTTGTAAGTCTGTACTGGTTTGCATAAATAAACCGTACCGGTAATTGTTTAATGCATGTACAAAAACCTCAGTCAAGTTGTAACAAGCAATTAATGTGTCCCAATGAAGTTTTGTTAGAAATGATATTTTATTTTAGTAAAAAAATATAATTCAGGTTATTAAGGGTTAAACGCTTTCCAACTCACATCTACCTTATTCACAACTTATCTAAATTATATCACGCGAATGTGATTCATATCGTCTATGTCTATGGCAGATAAAATTTGGAAAGGGTATTCAAAGCATTTTATCTGCTTGTTAATAAATTCAAATATATCATCTCTAAATTGAATCTGCTCTACTCACATTATTGGAGATATATTAGTGTGGCATGAATTTTTGGAAATCTATTATTTGTAAATAACATAGATTACACAGACGTATATCAATTTGTGTAGATATACACGGATATATTAAATATTAGTTTTAGTTTGAATACTCGCGTACTTTAGACAATATAAGTCACCAGTAGATAATTAGTGGCCCTCTGCAGCACGACGGGTCCGCCCTCCTCCCCCGGGGGGTAAAAATATTTTTTTGACTACGCAATTGCTGCAGTAATTTTTTTCTGCTTTTTTGATTACGCAATTGCTGCAGAGGGTCACTCATATTTTTTTCAATACAAATAGAAGGGGTCCATATAAAAAAGGCCATTTCTGCAGAGGGCCTCACATATTTTTATCAATACAAATAGAACGGGCTTATAGAAAAAAGGCCAAGATTTCTCAAACTATAGTGAGGGGGACTCCTTGGTCCTGAGATTTTCAAAAGAAAAAGGTGGTCTTCAATAAAAAAGTGTGGTCCTCGCTAAAAAAGCAAAGAATTTTTTTAACTATAGTGAGGGGGTCTCCTTGGTCCTGGGATTTTCAATACAAAATCGGATTATCAATAAAAAAGCATGAAAATTTTCAAGTAAATTACGGTGGGTCTTCTTGGTCTTGGGATTTTCAATGCAAAAAGGGGATCTTCAATAAAAAAGCGTGGTCCACGCTAAAAGGCCAAGGATTTTTCTAACTACAGTGAGGATCTCTCGATGGAACCTGAGACTTTCAATACAAAAAAGGGTCTACACTAAAAAGCCAAGGATTTTTTGACTATATTTGGGGGGTCTGCTTGGTCCTTTCATTAAAATTTGTATTTATTTCATAAATATTTCCATTTAAAATTATTCCATTTAAAGTTCTATTGAAAATTGACTTAAAAAAATATTTCATTAAAAATTTCATTAAAAATTACATTTCTCAAAAAAGTTGGTGGTTATTAGAACTTTTTGTTAATAAATTTAAAAATCTTACTTTAATTTACTTATTTAACTTTAATTTAAAATTTTTGACCATTGATTACTTTAATTAAAAAAATTTAGACTTTAATTTACTTTAATTTTAAAATTTTGACCTTAAATTACTTTATTTTTTTAAATTTGGACCTTAATTCTTATTTGAACCCATTGATTACTTTAAATTACAAATTTAGACCCATAATTTACTTTAAATTCAATTTTTAGACTTTACTTTAATTGAAAAATCCGAGCCCATAGTTTACTGTAATTCAATTTTTTGACCCATAATTTACTTTAATTCAAAAATTTACCACGCTTTTTTAGTGAAGACCCCCATTTTGTTTTGAAAATCCCAGGACCAAGGAGACCCACCTTAAATTATTTAGAAAAATCTATGCTTTTTAGTGATAGTCAGATTTTGTATTGAAAATCCACGGACCAAGGAGACCCCCTCACTATAGTCAGAGAAATCTTGGCCTTTTTCTATAGGCCCTTTCTATTTGTATTGAAAAAAATATGTCAGGCCCTCTGCAGCAATAGCTTTTTTCTATGGGCCCCTTCTATTTGTATTGAAAAAAAATATGAGTGGCCCTCTGCAGCAATTGCGTAGTCTAAAAAAAACTTTTTACCCCCCGGGGAGGAGGGGGACCCCTTGTGCTGCAGAGGGCCACTAACTACCTACTGTCATCTATTTATTCATGATTCAAGAACTCTTCATATTTTCAATATAATAACAGATAAAATTTGTAAATGATTTATTATCATATTGTTTTTATTATGCTGTTTCTTTATAAAAAAATTACTTCAATTTCTCTTTTATTCAGGAAGCTAGAAAAATCGTTACAAATTCTTACCAATAATGAATTAAAAATGTACAATATTTGGTACTTTTGTCGTATTTCACCACAGTTAAATAATTAGTTAAATAAATAAATAATTAAACAAAACAACATCTATAAATAAAAATAAATATTGTGTATGACCAGTCCCCATGTGACCTGTACCCCTAGGAGGTCAAAAACCTTTGTCGGATAAACTCAGACGATATGTAAATTATTTAATTATTTAACTGTGGGGAAATACGACAAAAGTTCCCAATATTTTTTATTTGTATTGAATATAGGATTTAAAAAAATAATAATGATGAATAAAATGAAGTGCAAAATGATAACCTCTAAACTTATAATTTTAAGGAATGGAGTTTATACTTCAACTTCTAAGTTTTAAACTTACCTTGTGAAGCTGATTCGTTGTCTTAACATCGAGAAGCACTATGTTAAAGAATATTTAATAATTAATAATTTGCAATTATATTAAAGTTGTATTTATATAACAAATTCTACTACCTGAATAAGACACCGAAATTGCCATTACTGTTTACAACCCAAATTGGAAATCTCGGGGTTTTTAGCATACTTCCAACGACATACAATTGTTCTAAATCGCCAAATGAGCTTATTTGACTGTCGGACAATCTCCGTGAGGAATTATTTGCAATAAAATTACTATTTGATTCAATAGGTGAATCATATTTTAGAAATCCAATATCAGATCTTTTTTTAATTCCAAATTGTGGCTTTGTCTGTAAATAAGCAATTCAATAAATGTGTTAAAATATTTTGGTGTAAATCTATGTTTATAATGAAGGAAAAGGTACTTCCGTGTTATCTTACTCCCAAAAATTAAATTAAAAAATATTTATTTATATTTATTTATATTTATTTTCTAAATCACAGTTACAATCTCAGCAAATGTTTGTAAAGAGTTTGTAAATGGTCATCCAGGTGGCCAGAAAACCACAATGTCGCTGAGAATAGTGTCGAACACATCGGCACTGTTGCTTAGAACACGTTTGCGCCACATAAACTCACAAAATCACATAATCACATAAATCACAGATAGCCTTAATAAATTCATGTTCAATAATGTTCAATAACGTCATCAATAATGTATTCTCTCATTTTTTATATTTTTATTTTAATTGTATTTTATAATTTAATTTTTGAGGGTAAGATAACACGGAAGTACCAAGGAAAATATTACTATCAGCATTCATAACATAACGCAGTATTCTTAACCTTTTCAAAGTTACGAAATACTTGGAATCATAAAAATAAAATGTTTATTTATACAAGTTAACAAAACATAAAATAAGAAAAAATCATTATAAAAAATAGCCAATTTTTCATATTAGACGGCCCGCTTTTAAAATTCTCGCGGAACACCTGTTACAAATCTATGATATAACGTATTAACAAAAATTAATTAATAATTATTAATTTCAATCGACAAAATGGTCAGAAAACAGAGTTCATGTTCATGAAATATATGACGATGGGCCGAACGACTATTATGAACTTGCTGAGATTTCAGGAAATACCATAACTCCAAGCAGGGTGGATCAGTATACCCACAATAGGCCTGACTATGTTCTGAGTCAATAATTCACTGTAAAAAACCCTGAGACCAAAATACCCCTTCATCAGAGATTCACATTGACACAACCCTGTGGCTCACTGCTGATAGTGGGATAATGGGGCAGGGGACACTAACTACCTACTCATCCCAACACTTGCCTGAACGTACATTTCAATATGTTGTGATTAGAAAAGCATTAATCACACAAAACCTTTTTAACAAAAAATTAATTTAATTTTGTTTAAATAATTAAGAATTGTGATAAAATAAATATTTTGTTAAATCATTATGTCAAATCATAACACTATATACTTTTATTATTTACTTAAGAACCAATAAGACGTAGTTTCATAGAACCCAATAGTATTTAAATATGCGTTTGTTAAATATACATAAAGTTAAGATATATTATTATATGCAATTAGTGTTTCTTCTAGAGAAATTCTTGAGAAAATTAATAAAATTATAAAGATGCAATTCTCGATAAATAAGCAAAAAATATAATTAGTGTATTATTTGAATAAAATTTTGTTATTTTGAAAAATTCATCATTGTCTCTAACCTCAGTGGTTATTTTATATTTAATAATTCCCGATAGTATATTAGTATAATAGTAATTATCAGTTTTGAGTAATTACTATAACTAAATACATTGTGAAATAACAAATTGAATTGTTGTTTTAGCGAATTAATAATTAGATTTTTGTATACAAATATTTTTAATTAAAAAAAGGAAACCATGTAAATATATAATAAATTGAATTAAAAAGAAAGTTTGAAGACTATAAATCAGTAATATATCGATGTTTGTAGATACTCACGAATTTTCGGCACTGCCTTTTTCAAGTGGATTTGATCATTATTACATTAAATAACTATTGTTGGGGGATAATAAATTTATTTAGTCTACAACAACAAAAATATTTTTCAATTATGAAAAGTTAAAAAGAATATAAAAGTCCGAATGATGACAAATTCCAATCATTAGTAAAGGAATTTAAAATATTTGAAGCAAATTGGAAGAGAACCTAAAATTTGCAGAATTTTTTGGATGCACTTCTGATCATTAAAAGAACTTCTACGCTAAATGAGCGGAATTTTTCTATTGCAACAGATTTTGTTACCAAAAAAAGAACGAGAATGGGAGATTCAAAGTTGGACGATCTGTGTTTCTTAAAACATTATTTTAGATCACAAAAATGATTGAATTTATTATATTTTTATTTTTTATTTTGTGTATAATAGAAATGTTAATTTCAGTTTATATTATAGTGCATTAGATTTTTATTTTAATAAGTTATTTTCTCAAGAAATCTTAAGAAATTAAAAAGTGTGAGAAATGTGAAACATTATATACATTGTATTATACAATATAGTAGCAAATTAATTAAGTAGGTTGGTACCGTAAATACTCATGTATAAATCAGACCTCTACTTTTCGGTTTTAGAACCATTTATACGTGTGTTACTTATAAACGAGGATTTACGGTAATAAAATATTTAATTACTAATATAAAACTTATTTTTTAAATATTTTAGTTCATCAACATAATTTATACTTTTAATTTTAATTTCTTTACAATTTTAATTCAATATTTTACGATTATTTTAAGATCAACTAAATATTGGAATAAATTTTACTTTTCCCGAATCCATAAAATCTGAAATTTGGACTCCATTATGTAAAAATTCAGTGGCATAACCAGTTAGAATCAAATTTATTCCGGACTGAGTCAGAGTTTCAGTATATGATAGTAACGACATATTTGGGTCGAATTCGAAATCCTCAAATAATCTGCATAAATATATTTAAATTTAAATTATGTATTATTTTAATTATACCTTTAAATATTTCATTTCTTTTCATTACATCTATAGATAAAAAATTTGTGTAACATAGGAAAATAAATTTATGATCTATAGATGTAATAAAAATAAATGAAATATTAAATAATAATGATAAAAGATGAATGAAAATATTTCTTTAGAGTTTAAATTTTCTGACAGATTTGATATAATTTTAAACTGCCAGTGGCGTAGCCAAGGAGGGGTTGTTAGGGGGTTTAAACCCCCCCCCCAATTGGATTTTTCATGTACAAATATTTTTCGACGTCAAGTGCTTAAAAGAGCATCTATCTAAATAAGAAAAAAACAAGACACTTTTTTCGTTAATTTCATTTACTGTAAATGTAATAATCTAGTCTGTACTCTCAGTACATTGTCATTATTAATGATTGACCATCATATTAATAAATATTTCTCAACTCCAACGTCCCCTCCCTTTATAAATTCCTGGCTACGCCACTGTAAACTGCTATATTAAATATTTATAAATAATACTGTCCAACTTCCAAAATCGGACCACTTTTTACGTGGCACCTTCTCGAAACTGAACATTCGAGAAAAAGGTTGAGACTAAATGATATATTTTATGAAATCATAAATAAGAAATATCTAGATATATACATAAAGTAAAAACGTAATGTACTTTGTATGCAATTTAGTTTGGTGTTGAGAATTGAAAAGAAAAGAAGTTTAGTTGTTGTGAATGTTTAACAAGTTATAAGTAAAATAAGGTGCTCGAATAAATTTATTAATTCTGCTCGTATAGATTTATTAACCCAATAACAAGTAAGTTTTAAATAATGAATAAAATAATAAACATTAATAAATAAAGACAATGAATAACAATTTGTTATGTTTATATTATTTTTACTTTTTTTATATTAATGAATTTCTGATATTATTCTCTTTTTTCCAAATCATAATTTATTTTTTATATAATATATTTAATCAATTAAAATGCGTAAGCACGAAAAATAAATTCTTTTGTAAACTCTAACAAGGATTTTTTTATATTTATTATTATAATTTTGTTTGTTTATTGTACTTTTGTTGCTTTTTAGGTATGGAATCAATCTACTATTTTTCCATTCACCCAATATCTTTTTTACACGAATTTTTTATACACAAACTTTTATGTGTATAGTAAAAAAATTGTAAAAGCAATTCTAATGAAAAAATATCAGAAATTCCATTGAATATCATAAAGATTTCTTTTAAAAATGAAATTATACGAAAACAAAAAAGACATTAGACTCAGAAAAATAATAATATTGACTTGTCGCTTGTTTTCATCATGGAACTTTCTTACATTTACAGAATTTTCCATTTAAAGAAATAAAACAAAAATAATTTAAATCAACAGCAACAAATGGAATTCATTAAATTAAAATACATATTCAGAGAAGTCACTATTATTTCGACAAAATGTAAACCCTTTTCTAATTATACAATTGGACAAATAACCCATATTGGGGTTTATAGGAAAAATATTTTAAATCTTGACATATTAGATACAGAATATATAGTGATGATTTCTTGGTACCAGCAGGAATTTAATGTTAAACAATTAAATGATAATATAGGACCTTTGCTTCGAAGTATATATTCAATAAAATTCTTTTATTTTATTGAATATATACTTCGCAGCTAAAGGCTTCAATTATCATTTAATTGTTTAATATATACAGAATAATTCTAAGATATCTTAAAGTTTTAATCATATTACTAAAAAACTACATTTATTAAAAGAAAATTAATTTAGAAAAGGCTTACCCCTGTAGGCCTCTAGAAAAGGCAATTGAGTATAGAAAAAGAATACTACCGNTTAAGTGAAGGTTTAATAAATATATTAAAAAGTTGTTTTTTATTATGTAAAAAAATTATTTCGAATTGTAAGGATCGATCTAGTGGATATTTGCTTCTAACATATAAACTATTTATCTGACTCCAAAGATAAACTTTCTGGTGTGTAGGTATATTAGGTATAAATAAATTATATGGTTTAAATGAAGAAAACAAGAAGTGTGTTTTGATAATAAAAATATCAACCAATAATATAAGATTAGGGCCAATGCGTGATCGAACAATGACTCCGGAAAATTGTAATTCAAGGCAAAATCTTGCACGTGACAATAAATATTCCCTTCATTAATCTGAAACGTAGATTTAAGTAATAGGCCAACGATAATTGATTTATTTACTCGCAGTGTCGATGATTAGATCAACCCGACACAACTGCCTATGTATGTACACGTGATATTTTTCGTGTTGAAATACATTAAGAGTGAATTAAATTCAATCGACCGGCACATCAAGATTGGCTGCCACAACTAACCACACACTATGGGGAAGACAGATCTGGCGTCACACCGACGGGTTGATATGCTTGACCGAGGAATTACAACGCAGAGTCGACAAGCTCAAGGGACGGTACCAGGAAATGAAACACACCTGGTTCCACCTAGAGGACATGAGGAAATGCATGCAACTGCAGACGCAGAGCACCAAGTATAAGTCAGAGCTGAGGGTACTACGGATTCGGATGTAACAGATGGAGGCTCAGCTAAATCAGTGAGTTTTGGATGAACACGTGAAATAACAAATCCGACTTTTGATCCCGATAGAACCGTGTCTCCGAAATTCGAAGCGGCCAGACGCAATGAACAGGTGACCCACCAATGCGGGCATCGGAGTCTAGCAAACCGGGAAAGAAGAACGGGCCCGAAGGCGCACTCATAAGGAATCCCGGATCTTAAGAAGTTCAGGCAAGAAATTGATGAACTTTGACTCCGATAGTGAGGCGTGTACTAATCAATAAATGATTTGTCTTTTGTTTTATTCAATTATTTATTAACGCTAGCAACTCATCACTAGTCTAACTCCCATTTGTCCAATTTGCGATTTCTCATGCCGGGGCCTGTTATTGTTGAAATACATAACCATTATTGTAAATAACATCGAGCAGATGATTGATGACGTCAGAATTTAATTTATAGCGTAATTTCAGTGGAAAAACATCTAGAAGTGCAACGAATCGAATTGATGTAGCTGAGCGAAATAATGCAACAGTTACTAGAGGGTTATGCCGCGGCGATGAAAGCCCAAGACATTTTGTCAAAAATGTGCGAGAGGAGTTGCCTATCAATAGAGCTCGCTTGTACAAAAGTGTAATTCGAAATAAACATTTACTGTAATTTGTTAGTATGACTCATGATATAGCTGATTTCATGATTTCCGAGTCATTGTAAAGAGAACAATCAATAAACAAGGGACCTAAAACTAAGTCAGACATAGGGCTTCAAACGGCAGTTGACGAGTCCTCTAATGCTTGCCGATTATAGTGTACAGAAGCACGCTCACTTTTCGGGAGCACTCACCCATTCGATACAGTTTCAACGTTGATTGCTCAACGGGTATTGAGTGTTAAAGCAACCTTGTATCATGGGTTGCGCTGAAACAGCACGAAAGGGTAAAATGTGGATTACCTGTATGTTGCCAATATCAGTCATTTTTTAATTTTGGATAAATTAATTTATTCTGTACATTATGCAAAATTCAAATAATTAAAGTGATGTGGTAAATTTTGATTTCATTTTAACCCTTAAATAGAGGGTATTTTAAATTTATATTTTAAAATAAATATTTCAAATTGTTGTAATTGAAGATGATTTGTTTTTTCATGAGTGAAAAAATACATAAGTTTTCATATCAAGTTCCCTTTATGTGCATTCAATTTATACTGGTGTTACTGTGACAAAATGTGACAAAATGTATGTAATTATTTAAGGCTTAAATTCATTTCAAAATATTTAATTAATTCATTTTTCAATTCGTTGCTAAATTAACACTAGATTTACGGAACCTGTCAATTTGACGGATTCAATTTTTAAAATTAAAAATACAAGAGAAATATCATTTTTCCAATTTTTTTATGTTGGTTATTAATGATACAGTGATACGCGAATATATTATATCCTTTATTTGTCGCCCTTCCAGTTTAGCGAAAATGTTTCAGTAAAAATAGGTATACATTTATTGTCAGTAAATCTAGTGTTAATAATAAAAATAGTTTCAAAAATTAAAAACTCACAAAATGAATATTTTTTCTTATAAAGTTTTTCAATTGCTCATATGACTTAAATTTAAATATTTGAATCTAAATGAAATATGCTAAATTTAATTAAAAATTATAAATTTATAAATTAAAATTACATATAAAAATATAAATTATAAATATATAAAAATTAAAGTTATAAAGTGATAAAAGAAATTAAGTTATAATAAAAAATATACTACAGTAAACTTATTAGAGTAAAATTATTAGAGATAGCCCTGAATTGTTGGATAATTTTCAGGGATTTGAAAATGATGAGAGGGCAGAAGATTTCGAAGGATTTGAAGATCCCATTGAGGCAGTGACTACAATGGCCACTAGATTAGAGCTTGATGTTTCTGGTGATGATATTAAGGAATTATTAAAATCTCAACAACAGTTATCAGTTGAAGATCTTGTTGAAATGGAAGATCAAATGAGGTTGGAAGAAATAAACGAGACTGCTGCTACCCAACCCCTACACCCCACAATGACCGCGAAAAAACTACTTGAGACTTTCCAGGGCTTGGAATTGGGCATGAAGATTTTTGAAAATGATGACCCGGATTTTCAACGTAGTTGAAGTCAATTAATTAATAAAGGAAGCTTACACTTGCTACAGACAAATATATTATGAAAATAAACCATCAGTTCAAAAAACATTAGATTGTTATTTTTAGAAGACTCCAGCTATTCTTGGGGGTGCTCAACCTGTATGTACCAGCCAATCAATGGAGGTTGATAATAAAGAGGTGATAGAAGATTTTACAATTGAAAATGATGTAGTTGCAATCGACGATGACCCCATTGAATACTGCCCTTCTCAATCACACGAAAAGTAGCTTTTGTACTCAAATACGCAATTGTACCAAATTTAATTTAATAAAATTGTAGTTTAAATTTTTTTATGAAAGAAATTTGTATTTTAAATATTATTCACTAGACATTATTCACTTATTAATAAATATTAAAATTAAACAAAATACTTAATAATATTCGGTAGTATTGTGATTGAAAACATGAATGTCTAGTATTTTGTTACAAAATTAGTCATTATACTTTCATTGAAGAAGTTATGGCCTAATTATTGTAGGCTGGGGGAATGTGTGGCTAGGCTAGTCGTAATTGTGAGTCATGGTCGTGATTGGCCCCAGAAAACTAGGTCGTAAAACCGGGCGGTCGTAAGGCGAGGGTCAACTGTATTTAAAAAATCTAATTGTATTTTGTAAAATTATATGTTCAGTAAAACTTATCTTTTTCATCATTGACTATTTTTTAATTTCTTTTATCTTCATTCCGTTTTTAGACTATCGATTAATATTTTGTATTCAATTTACCACGAAATTTCATCAAGGCCTTTTTTATTTATATGAATTTTACGAAACGTGTTTTTTGAGGACTTAGAAAATGAGCCAAAGGTTTTTTTGATCATATTTCCCTATTAAAAATCTCATGGCTAAATTTGTCTATTTGAAATTTGTGTAAATATTTTTGTTATACATTTAATCTTTGAAATTCATATTTAAAATCTTTGAGTGCTTTTGACGGGTCACCAGGAAATACTTAGATTATGGAAATTAGTATTTGAAGATGAAAAATAGAAAATTATAACATTAAAATGAAAGAACGAATAAATTCAAGTTGGACTAAACCACTTATGAATCAATAGCTTTAATATTATAAAGTTTAAGTTAAATCCAACTTGGTTTTTAAATTATTCAAATCCGACATAAATTTATTATTATACCACAAGTTTTTAATTTTCCACAAAAACGTGACAACTCAATTATTGAAACATATTCAGATATCTAACTCTCCTCTTCTAAAGACTTTTTCCACTTCTTCAGCCACTCGATTCTTCTTTCTTTCGTTCCTTCTTGTGAATGTAGTTCGACTTGATGAGGTGATAGAAATCTGACGATTTTATATGATCCATCGCATTGCATACCATCCTTGTGCATGTTCTGCGGTTCTTTACATACGAGTACCTCCTCCCCCACCTCGAAAACACGAATGCCCCTCTTTGTTTCATCCATAGCTCTCATAGTGTTTGCGGCTTTACTCGAGTTAAATCTCGCGTCTTCCATTCTTTCGCTTATTGATATCTCAGCTTGTTTCAGGTTAGAGTGTAGGTTAACACTCCGTCCATAAATTATCTCAAATGGTGATAAACTTGTAGCACTTTGTCTGCTGCTATTTATAGTGAACTCTATTCTAGGTAGTTCGTGTCAGTTTCTTTCTTCACATCCACCTGCCAATGTTGCTGTAAAAAGATCTCTTATTGTTCGTATGGCTCGTTCGGCTAAAACTATTTGATTGGTGCTGGAAAGGTTATCTAAATTCCTATTTGATTTCAAGTTTCTGTAGCTTCAGTCTTAGAAAATTCCCTTCGAAATTGCGGCCTCTATCTGTTAAAATGCTCTTCGGTTTTCCGAATAGATAGATCCAACTATTAAGTATCGTTTTGAAAATTGTCCCTTCGTCTTGCATTGTGATTGCAGTTAAAGAAATCGGTTTGCTAAACCGGTCCACCATTACTACCATATATTTTTTATGGTGTTTATTTTCATGTAAGCCACATCTATAACAATCTGTTCTAGGAATTCAGAGCTATATTTAGGAACAAATGTTTCCTGGGTTCTTGTCTCTTAGCACTGATCTGGCAACATCGTAAACAGATTTGGATTGTTTCTTGCATTTTCGGCCAATAAAATATCTTTTCCACATAATGAAATAATTTCTTAACTCCAATGTGACATAGTTCTTCATGTAGAGTTGTTGTTAACCTCCCTGCAACTGATTCTGGGACTAACCTTAAGATAATTTTATTCTTTTCTACAGTTATTAATCCTCCATTAATTCGTGTATTTTTTAAGTTAAAAGGAAAACAAATTCTTTTTTCCAGTGTACATCCATTTTCCAATATCTTTCGCAACTCTCGAAACCGAATATCCTTTTGTTGTTGTTCCTATACTTTTTTCATAGCTTCTTTAGCTTCTTCATGTCTTGTTTGATACTGGGAGCAAATCATATTTTTTAATCTTGACAGTTCATCTGCATTCTAGTCTTCTTCGCCTTTCCCATATTTTAGTTCAAAATCATATTCCGATAGGTTAACTAACCATGTTTGGAACTGCGGACTGATTGGCGTTTCTGTAGTGTTCATGAAAACCAATGCTTTTTGGTCGGTGCGAATTATGAATTTTTTTACGAACAGATATTCTCTAAAATGCATGACGTATTCATGTACGGCGAGCAATTCTTTCCTGGTTACACAGTATCCCTTTTCATGTGATGACATATGTCTCGACCTAAAAGCTATGACAGAGTCTTCTCCATCTTCTTTAATTTGACTCAAAACTGCACCAATGGTTCCGAAACTAGCGCCTGTCTAGGATAAAAGTCCTATCTCTTGGAAAATCAAGATATGTGCCTTGCACAACAATCTCTTCAGAGTTTGGAAGCTCTCATTGCATTTTTAGTCCAATTTATATCTTTATCGCATCCAGATGTTGCAGCGTATAATGGTTCGGCGATTTTGGCATAGTCTTTGATGAATCTTTTATAAAAGTTCGTTAATCTGCGAAACGATCTCAATTGTTTTAAATATTTTGGTACTTCTGCTTTCTTGATCCCTTCAACTTTCTTTCTGTTTGTTTGGATACCCTTCTCATTAACCGTGTGACCAAGAAAACACAATTCTGTTTTATTGAATTAGCATTTTTCTGGATTTATCTTCAAACCTGCCATTTGAATTCTTCTGAATATTTCCCTTAATAGCTCATCGGGGTCTTTTGACTTTTAGCATATATCTAGATATCATTTAGATAAACGACTCCCTTGAATAGCATTCCTTCTAGCACTGTGTGCATCCGTCTCTGGAATGTCGCAGGAGCTGTTGCTAAGCCAAATGGTAGTCTATTGAAGCAAAATTGTCCTTCTCTTGTACTGAATGCAGCCATTTCTTGAATTTCTGGAGCCAACTCCACTTCATAATATGCCTAACCTAAATCGATTGAAGAGAATATTTTTGCATTCGCGAGACAGTCTAGTAAGAATTTGGTATTAGGCATCGGAAATGACTCCTTTTCTATCATGGATAATCCACAATAATATGTACACATCCTGATGGATTCATCTTTCTCCACAATTGTCACTAACGCGCATTCCAAGGACTCTTGCATCACCGAATAACATTTGCTTTCATTAACTCTTTTATCAGCTCTTCAATCCTTTTCTCTATGTGCATTGGCTGACATCGAGGATGTTGCATTATTGGGCCTCGTGTTATCCGCATCTCATGTCGAACTAAGTTTGTAAATCCCAGATCAAATTTCGATGCCATAAAAATCCCGTCGTATTCCCTGATCATTCCTTCAATATCTTTACTATTCTCACCTCCCATCGCCACTAGTGCTTTATTTATTCTTTCTTCATCAGTTTAGATTCTGTTTATCAATGACGTTTCAATATTTTATGATTTTCACTAACTTTACTTCAAACTCTTTCATTGTATCAATGCCCCTATGAATTCAGGCTTGATCTCTTTTACCACTACTACAGTGATTATTTTGGTCTTCTGGTTCTATGTGGCCGGTATAGTCATGTATCCCATTGCTTCTTCACCTCCAGTTGAAAAAACTCCGCATAACAATATCATACTACGTTGAAGTTCTGGTTTGCTTATTTTCTCCCACAAATTCTTGCTCATGACTATTACTGATGCTCCAGAGTCTCATAACATCTCTGATTCTGCATTATCCAACATTATTTTACTCCGATTTCTTCCATCTTCCGCCTGGTACATCTGTTCTTCTGCCTCGTCTCTTCGTCGTTCATTTCTTCTTTCACAACTTATTGTCTTGACTCCACCAACGAAATTAAACCCATGATGTCCCTGATGTGTTTTCCGTCTTCTCTCAATATAGTATATTTCTCAGGGACATTGTATCTATCTTCCATATCGCTGTGAGCCATTCTGAAATCCTGGCTGTTCTCGGTGTAATCTCTTCTTTCAGATTTTGAATCTTCTTCTATGCACGCTATTCTTTGATATCGGTGAGAAACCTCTTTCCGTAACAAAAAACAATCTCAGAACACGTGTCATTCCTTGCCACATATCAGACATTTATTTCCCAGTGGACTCTCATATCTTCTGTGTCCCATTTCGTCACAGCAAAAACAATCACCTATCGTTAATTTTGGGACCAATGCTTGTGGTAGTCCTCTAATTTTGTTGTACACCCTCCTTGCTATATTCTTCATGGATATTGTTGGCAGCTTCCTTTCTGAACTATTCGGGATTCTCGCATTTCTCAAGAATTTTTCTCCTGGAGATTGTTCTCGACGACTATGGTTATTTCCTTCGTATTGTATTGGTCCGCGTATATATTGGTGACTAAATGACTCTTCTGATAGTCTTTTTTGTGGTGATGTAGGCATGGTATCTTGGGTATTCTTTTTAATTCTCATCTGCCCCCTCAGTCATGCTAGCGTATGTTCTTTGATAGATTGCTTTAATAAATTCCGTTTTATTGTTTCCATTTTTGTTACTTTCAAAAAATTTCGCCAATGATCTCGTTTCTTCAATTTTTGTTTCTGGTTTCGTCAACAGCATTTCCCAGTCTCGCATCGCGTGCTTTATTTGCGATGAGGTCTTGAACAATATATTCTTCTGATCTTCCTGAATTTACAACTTCAGCTTTCCTTAGACTTATCTCAAAGCTTCAAAGCGTTCATCATCTTCCTGTTCCATAGCTGCTAATTCTTGATTTTATCAGTTATTGATTTTGTAATTATGAACGTATGTAAGAACCACGCCTTGGCTTTCACATCTGTTGTTTCTGTTTCTCTGACGTTTCCCCACAATGTCTTTGCTTCTGCCACCAATAACACATTGAAAGTGCTTGTCAATCACTGTCCTTTTGTCAGCAGCCATTCTTCTATATCCCTGATCCATTCTTCGGCTTCTGTTAAACCTCGTCCATCTTATCGTCTGATGTTCAGTATGAGCATGTCTTTGCATGATTTCAGTAGGCATTCCATTAGCGATTTTGTAGATTTCGAAATTACATTGACGTTCTGATTTTGGGCGTGGTCGCCAGTTAAATCCAACTCGGTTTTCAAATTCTTCAAATCCAACATAAATTTATTATATACCACAAGTTTTTAATTTTCCACAAAAACTTGTCAAATCACTTATTTAAACAAATTCAGATATCTAACTGTTTATATTTTAAGAGTTATCATAAAAGCATTTAAATAACTAAATTGAAATCTTGTTACTTAACTGTTTCGGTTAATCCATCACAAAAATAATACGGTGAAGATTCAACATAAACCGTGTTTGAGGGTAAACATATGTATGATCTTTTCTCTTCACCTATCATCCATAAAATATCCGCTAAAGCTTTTATTAAACCAGTCAATCTTCTATTTTCCGATAATTTCAGTTGTCTAAAGTATTAAATATTATATTTTAATAAAAAAAGTAAATAAAAAAACTAGTTAGTAATAAACCTTGAAAATATTTTTAAGATAAAATAATTTTAATTATATTTGTAATGAAATCAAGTGAAAAGAGTAAAAGAAAAAACACCAATCATAAAACTTTGATCAACTTTCAATTTAACCTTATAATAGTTATAGAAATTGTTATTTTTGTTTAAAATTTTCTAATAAAACTTGTAAGGTGAAATTATAAGAGAAAAAGAAGACATTAATGAACAAAATTAGTTTCTTTAGCATAATAATTCCTGCTTACTCTCTACTTACTCCTTGCTTAAGATTTTCCAGCTAACATATAATTTTAAATTCTACTAAATTAATAGTTTATAACAAGAAAATATGAAATTTGGAGTAATTGGTCTAAGAATTATAAGACGCCTTAAATGTTTTCATATTTTTTATTTAAAAAAATAAAAAATTAATTCAATAACAAAAATATAAAAAGGAAATTTAAAAAATTTAAATTTTTGATTTTTTTATACATACCGTATTTTCCGGAAATTCAGACCCGAGCGTTTAGTTATTTCACCAAAAAATTAGCAAAAATGCCTCTAGGGCTGAATTTTGGGAAAGGTCTTATATTTTTTAAAAATAAAAATTTTTAAATTATATACAAAGTCAATTAATTTCCATCTTTAAAGAATTGTATTTTAGCGATGTAGATAATATAAAAGGCTCTAACGTTAAAAGACACTATGAAGAACAGGACGAGAAGTTTCATGAATTTACAGCTGAAATACAATTGCATAAAATCAATAATTTCAAAAAACATTAACTTGTGAAAAGAATTTTTTCAAAAAGACAATGTTACAACCATCGAATATCGTAATAGCTAGTTTCTGAGTTTCGCAATTAATTGTAAAAAAATTGAAACATTTACAGACGGATGAAGCAGAATTTTGTCTGGTATTCCAGAAAAACAAAAACTAGTTCAAAATGTTAGTTTATCACGCCAGACTGTAAACAACGGAATTAGTGAAATTCCAGAAAAAATTATTGAATTATTAAAAACAATATCTAATTTCGAAGCTTTTTAATTATGTCTCGATGACAGCATCGATATGACAGATAATGCAAAGCTAGCAAATTTTATAAGAGATGCAGATAAAAATTTCCAAATTTATGAAATGTTAAATTTACAAACTCTTCATCATACCACAAAAGGATCTGACATTTTTAATGATGTTTTGAAAAACTTTATAGATTTTGAATTATCTCCTTCATTACTATGTTGAATAGCATCCGACGGTGCAAAGGCTATGGTAGGTAATAAAGTAAGATTTTTGGGTATTTGGCATTTTTATATAATTAAATAATATTAAAAATCTAAGTTTTTGATAATTTAAGTTTATATGTATCATGAAATTTCACAAGTAATAAATATGATAACTAAAACAAATGTTTTTTAAAATATATATCAGTTTGTAATTGCAAAGATGGCCCGTACTGACAAATTTCATCGAGGGCTCGGCCTGGCTCTCGATTGTCCTGAGAATATGATGATAGAAGTAAGATTGGAATTTATAAAAAATAATATCTGAGACGAAATATTCTAATTTGAAGAGACATGTAATACGAATAATATGTGCTTTCGGCAGTTCCTATCTTTGCGAATCCATTTTTTCAAAAATGAAATTTTGTAAGATTAAAACTAAGACTAGATTACTTGATATAAATATGGAAAACCAGCTGCGAACAGCTACAAAAAATTGAAATTAACTTTAACTTAATATCAAAAAAAGGACAAGTAGAATTGTCATTAAAAAAAACTACTACTACTATTGTTGAGGATACCTAAATAACAAATTTATGAATAAATAAATAAAATTACTTGGGGGAAAATCGTCATGACAAATAGGACGATCTATGGGAACTCGGAAAAGATAACGGAAGAAAAAAGAAATGAAAAATGAGAAAGAGGAATGAAACAAAAGAAATCAGACAAGAAAACAAAAAAAAGGTCAGTACTAATTTTATTAGTACAAAAGAAAAAGGAATTTCAAAATCGGGGAAAACAGAAACAACAATAATGCACTTATCTCGACTGCTTGTCAGAGATAACGGGAACAAAAAGAAAACAGCCCGCAGCCGCAAAAAGGAAAAACTAGAAGATATCTTGATAGCTGCCAAAGATAACTCGGTTGCAGGGAAAAGTTTGGAAATTAAAGATAAACTTAAGTGCCACAAAGTGACGAGGAATAAAAGGAGGAAGCACAGCAGAATCAGACAGAACAATTTGGAGAACAATTAAGGGAACAATTATGAGGGAAACAGTTAATGGAGAATATTTGCGAGGAAACATTTGAGTGAGAATATTGTGGAATTTTATGGAACAGAGTTGTGACAGAAGATTTGAGACAGAATATTGCGACAAAGGACAGAATACTTTAAATAATACGACGACATTTATTTGGAGAATTTGAAGAAAATTGAAGCAGAGAAACTAAAAGAGAAAGCAGAAATAAAAGGATAATCAGCAGGAGCTTATTTAGTTGATAACAGAGTAAAGTTCGGCGAGTAAATCCAAGTCAAATCAGAAAACAACCAGTTAAATTACTAATTGCTACACCTCAGTTGTGAGAGATTTGTCAAATCATGGTTATCCGCTTGTGCTATTCTTCACCATAGTGTTGTAATGAGCACTGTATAATCGATAGTTAGCTTGTTGAGCCAATTGTATCACTGTGAAAATATTTGTGATATTGAATAAAGTTTCCAGTGTTAGTTGTTAATTGTGGGTTAGTCAAAGACACGCTTAGAGTCTGAGTAAGAATTTTAACTTTTCAAATATTATCACCAACCCATAACCCAACACTATGTAACTATTATTTTTATGTTTTATTTTTATTATAAAAAAAATAAATGAATTATGAAATGGTTGTTGCTTTTTTTAGTTTACATTTTAAAATGTGACTCCAAAATTTATTTCGGTTAAGCATGCCTGATTGCGTAGTGGATGAAGATGCTTACTTACTTGGTAGTTGGTAGCTAGTTGTTGAGCTTATTTATTAATATTTATTAGCATTGAGTATTGCTTGTAATATTTCTGTGGGGTTGCGCACATATACTCGAGGCAAGGTATTTTGGTTTTGAGTTTTAGTAATTAACTGATTTATTTTTTTTGTTCTTAAAGAATTCTTGTTTTAAGAGTTTTTCGTGGATTTTTTGAGTATAAAAATCTTTAAAAACTTTCGTTTTCATTGTGAAATGGTGTAACTTAAAGAATGAATATGAATTCATAAGTGTTAACAATGATAGTAGCTCTAAGGATATCTTTGTTCATGTTAAATCTATCGCATCTGATCGAGAAGTTCTTTTCACTATTACCAAAGCTGACAGAGGATCCATGAATCAAATTACATTGAGACATTTAATGCACCAATAAAAGTTTTGATGATAATTATTAAATTTAATAATTAAATTTTGATGAGTATAAAAATTCAAATGTTGACGATTATGACAATGAAAATTTTTACGGGAATAATAATGATGTATGTTTCAATTCATGCAGTTTGTTTTTGTAAACCGATATAGTATATAGTATATGTGTGTTTAGTTTTATATGTGAGGGAATTCTGTAGAGCCCGACAGGGTATCATTTAAAAATTGTGATGGGACACCCGGGGTGTTTGTATGTGGGCTAATAAATGATATACCATAACAAATAATAATATTTACAAGTTTATTAAAAAAAAACATATACTTAGTTGTTCTATCGGTGAACCTTCAGTTATTTCGTCGGATATGTTTGGTGGATCGCAATCAAATTCGATCTTATTATAAATTTTACTGATAGATCCAAAACTTTTTTTCTGATTAATTTTCATTTTCTTTCAGATCAGTGTTTGGATAATATTCTACTTCAAATGTAAATCATAATTTATTCTTCCGATTATTCTTATTGATATTCTCGGATCAATTTTGTTCCAGTTCAATATTTGGATAATATTCTACTTCAAATGTAAATCAGAATTTGTTTCTTTTTAATTGATCTCTTGAATATTTTCTGGTTAATTTACTTCTAATTAGGTATTTGGATAAGATTCTAATTCTTCCGTTGTTAGGATTATAGTTGGAGTTTTGTAATTTTAAAAATATTTTGATTTTTTTGTTGATTTTTTGTATTTGTAATTCTCTATATTAATTGTTTACAATAGGGAATTACTATATGTAGTACTATTTGTTTTATTAATACAACAAACGTTATAATATAAAAAATGACTTTAACTTGTCATTCCTATACAAATTTTATGTTTACCACAACGAAAAAAATATAATATAACAGTTCTTTCTTTTCACGCTTCAGGTCGTTTCTCGGGCATCGTTCTGAACTCTAGTAATCCTATACCACACACTATGGCAATTTATGAAACCTTATCAAGCGGTTAGACAATGTATTCTGGTGTTCCTGTTCGAATGCACATCTCAACTCCATTTCAAATTTGTATGAAAATTTACCAATCTTGCTGTAAAATCTTAGTAGCTGGTAGTTGGTTCCCCGTAGTTGGTACTTGATATCTGCTTGTAAATACTTAGTTGTTAGTACCTGGTTGTTTGGTAGTTGGTTGTTGGTACCCGGAAAGTGGTTGAATTACCTAGAAGATTGTGTGGTTTGTTGAGATCATTCAAAGTGATGTAGATGTTGTCAAGAATGTAAGAAGAAAGAAATAGTACACATTCTACTTGTTGAATTAAGAAGAGCTTAAGAAGAATTAAGAAAAATTATTTTATTGAATATAATTCGGTGGCACATTATTTCTTAGATTTGATATTTTACTTGTCAGAAAACACTTTCTACAATATGAATCATTTTTGTTGGTTGAAACATTATCAGGCTCCATAAGGATTTACGTTAATAATAGCGATCACAAAACAGCAATCACAAACATAGAGAGTGGTTACAAATAGCTACCATCAAAACAGCGACAATAAATACTAGTGAACAGATATTTAAGCAATAATTAAAAGGTGTATACAGGCGTTAATTCCTAAGTACAAATCAAATTTATATGAGCAGCAATAAAAAAATTCTATTTAGCAATAATCTATCGCTTATATCAATACGTGGCGTGTTTAGTGCCTTTGGTGATCAATTACCAAGAAGTTAATTACTAAGTAAAAACCAAAAGGTAGTAAAAGTAAACAGTTGAAAAACCAGGCAATCAACAAAAATAATTTCTTTCTTATTTGAGTAGTAATCAAAGAAAATTTAAACTATACTATATAATATAATAAATTTTCAATTTATATAATAAATCGCTGTTTTGATGGTCGGTATTTCTAACCACTCGCTATTTTGTGAGGGCGGTTTTAATGATCGCTATTATTAACGTACACTTCCATAAGGAATGATTAATTTCGTAAATCATTGAAAATTAATAGAATTTGTCATCTTTACAGATGTATAAATAGTGCAGAGAATTTCAGTTTAATAGTATAATCGTACCAAAGAAATACTTGTTTCTCTACAACATTGAATTTAGTCAACGGAATATTATGATCCTTACTTTTTCGATTTACAGATTTTAATTAATTTTTAAAAGATAACTTTCATTGGTAAATCGTATTAAAATTGGGTTAACTTTGAATTGTCAAAATACATCATCAAATGTTGATTTAATTTATTCAAAAATAGTTGTATTGTCATAGCTAATATCAAATTTAAATAATTAATTCTTAGGATATTTCTCATTGCCAAATATTCTGGTTTAATTTTACTCAAAATGCTAAATTCATTAACTTTAAAATACACTTTTATTTATATAATATATAATTAAAATTGCTAAAAAATCAAGTCTTAAATTATTATATATCCAAATAAAATTTAATTGATGCAATAAAACATTAGAGAAAAAAACAAAATCATTTTAGAATTTACCAATTTAATAAAACTAAATAATGTAAAAAACTGTTAATGATTATTTTTCGAAAAATAAAAATTCTTCAATCACATTTCATATTAATCCGATGATAAATGAATTCGATTAATAAATGAAACGATTTCAACATAAAAACGAGTTTTTGAGTTTTTTTATTTTTTATTTTTATGTGTTTATTCAATATAGGAAAATCTTAATAGTGTTGTGTAAGTCAGATACTCAGATTGTTATTTTGAGCTTAGCTTAATGTCAACATATACCATTCCTCAACATTAGCGGAATATTAAACTTTGGAGATAAATATTTTAAATATTTTAATTTTGAATATAAATACATATATCGTACTTTGGTCGAGAATCATTAGATAATTCTGCTGTAAAAAAAAGTGATTTGATAACATAGGCCTGAATGCACGCAATCAAACTTCTAGTTGAATTCTAAAACAAAATTCAATTAAAATTAAAATAAATAAATTAACTAATTGAAATGGTTAAAAGACCGGACAAAATGAGCTATTGGAATGATAAGTAAATATAAAGTTATAATTTTAAAGATTTTTTTACTGTAATTTTATTTTACTATATTTTTTCTTCACTATAAAACACTATATATATATATATATATATATATATATATATATATATATATATATATATATATATATATATATATATATATATATATATATATATATATATATATATATATATATATATATATATATATATATATATATATATATATATATATATATATATATAAGTTTGTTTGGCATTTCCCCCTTTTTTTACAATCTAGAATAGATTGACGAATATGTTACTATTACATATATTCTTTTAAAAGTTTCATTTTCAAAATTAGAATTAACCTATAAATGATATTTGGAATATAAGAGATTAAATGTAAAAAATAATAAAATGTATATACTTTATCTGTATGAAGGCTATAACTAAGTTCACCAACGATATCTTTAAACGAGAAATAACTCTTTCGCCATTCAAGTGAAAAGCTTTGCTTTAAACTTCCATAAGTCAATTGACGCAATCCCGCAGCTATTTCAGGATTTATAGGCATATAACCTAAATTTTTGTCAATTTTTATACCAGCCTGGACGATATTCCTTAAATCATGATAGTTGATTCGATTTTTGCTTCCTTAATTATAAAAAAACTTGGTAACAATACACTCAAAACCTGATTTTGTATAAAAACATAAAATATAATGTTAGTAATGATAAAATATTTTAAAAATATTCTTATAAAACAATTTTTAATTAAAATAAAATTGTTATAGAATTTATTGACATAATATATTTTCATTAGAAACTATAAAACAGGCAAGAAGAAAATACTTCAGTGCTTATATGTATTATTATTTTAAATTTTAAAGTCATAAAAAATAAAGGGTAATTATGATAAATTTATTTTTCTTGTTTTTATTAAAGCAAATTTGACATTATTAAAGTGTTCCACAAGGTTATTTCGGCGCCATTTTCTTATGGTGCTGGATGCAACGCCATCCTTTGCTTACTGTGTGGAACTGGCACTGTACATGAATATATGTCAGAATAATATATTTAAACTTTAAAAGGTCGATTAAACCTAATAAAATGATTTGGGGTCCTAAATGACAAATAAAAAGTTAAACATTCAAGGAGGCGATGTTGACGTTTTAACTAGTTGGTTTGATTGGCAACGACTCGAGAACATAACTATGTCAGCTTCCTTTTAAAAGAATAAATGATCAATTGATAGACAATTGACTATTTTTATGAAATCATATTAACTTTTAAATGCATGATTTTTAACTCATTTAAATGTCTGGTGGTATTCTTCTTAATGCAAATTTAGTTTCTTTCATGCTCAATGATGTTATTCTAATCATTGTGTTTATTAATCGTATTAATTATCGTATTTTAAAGTTTGTTTCTGAATTTTCCCCCATGATACCTCTTTCAATGACATCAACTTTAAATGTCCTAAATTTAAAATATTTTTATCTACTTCGTAGACTACAAAATTGACCTATTCTTCTATGATAATGACTTTTACAATAATAGTTTCATTCATTTTATTTTAACTTTTGTTTTAATTACCATCTTTTCATAATTTAATTTTGCTTTCAAATTAATCTTCGACTTTGTTTTTAGTTCCGTAATCTGAGAAACTGTTAAACAGTTTTGGAAGTATTTTCAATTGACCACAAATGAATAGAAATGTAGTTTTTCGAACTGTGGATTATCAGTTCCACTCATCTGAGTTCAGATTCTTGATACATGTACTTTAAATCTCTTGCTTATTTAGGGTTCCTGTAAATAAATGTCTGGGAATTCTGCTACATCCACTAATAACTATACTTTCCCATTTCAGTTTAAGAACAATCATATGCTACCAACAAAGTTTTGTGTTTTTAATTTCAAACAAACCAAGAATAGACATCAAACACTTAAACTTTAATTTTCACTTTTCGAATCATATATGCATTTAAAACTGACAGGTTATAGTAAAATATATTCTCATGCACTATTTCCCACACCAGTGGCGTAGCTATCATATAGCAAGAGTAAGCAATGCATAGGGGCCCATAATACAGGGGGCCTTTTTTCCAAGTTTCCTTAATTTTCTTCAGAAAACAATGTCAAACAACGGCACGGTCGGAACCAGTCAACAGGAACCTCCAAATGATCGATTTGTGGTTTTATGTAATAAAACTCTATTGTTTTGTTTATTTATTGCATTAAGTACATTATTTACCTGCATATTACCTATTTATGCAATCCCCTCTGCCTCTCCCTCGCTAATAATATACTGTATAAGCAAGTACCTTTAGTTATCTAAGTAAATCGCCCATTCATATAGGGGTCGAAAAAATTGTTTCGCTTGTCGACTATACACATTTGTCCCTGATACATTACTATCATTTTATAACGATTTATACTGCTATATTGTATAGTGAGCTCTAATTATTTAATTGAATCGTCTTTCCAAAGAGGACCCAAAAAATGTTTTCCCTGCGGTGCAAAACTCCTCTGTAACTATAAGCCCTTCTTTCAATTAACACTCTCCCCTCCCCATTAAAAAATATCTTGGGTAGGCCTACGCCACTGGTCTCATACCGTACAAAATAAACAAGGTGTTCCATCAAAATTTCGAGAGTTACGAAGCGTTCCGTCGCAGGAAAAGTTTGGGAAACCCTGGTCTAATACAATTGTGCTTCCAAAGGGGGCCAAAAATTTTTTTCCTTGCGGCGCTATGGTGCTCTGCACCTATTTCACTTGTTTATGCAGTATAGGAGGGCCCATCTATGACTCATTGCATAGGGGCCCGAAATTTCTAGCTACGCCACTGTCCCACACACCTTTTGATCCAGTTAGTCACATGTTTATTAAATGTTAATTAAATTTTAAATCACTTAAATTTAATATTCCAATTCATAGTTCTTCGAAGATGATATTAAATTAATTTCATCTTTGAATTGAGATAAATTATTTCATTGTATAAAATGAATTTCACTTATTATTTATAATAAATTCTTACTTGCTAAATAATTTTCATTTGGTATAAAAAAAGACTTTTTGGATTCCAAACTAACCACATTCGTATTTTGATTAACCAAAAAACTTTTATGGACAATACTTGGAAGTAAGACATGACTCTAAAATAAAAATCTACTCTAAAAATTATACTTTTGTAAATTTTTAGCAAATGTCAAATGTGCAAAATATCTAGTACCTTAGAACTACTTTTCATAAATGAAGGTATTTCAACGAAAGTTAATAACTTTTGTAAATTATACAAATCTTTTTCATTAATAATATTATTTCCTTTACTGTTCTCGTTTGATTCATTTTCTTCCTTTAATTCTGATTTGGATTTTATTATATTAGTATCATTATTATTACTTTGTATCATTTTAAATAAGACTCGTTATGAATCTATGCGTTTGAAATGTTCTCAAATATATAAACAAACCAATATATTTTAAATTTAAATTTCCAATTTTATCAAATTTTAGGATTTCTCAAGTTTTAATAAGATCGAGCCTGTGGTCTCTGAAATAAATATGGTAATGGGTTTATTTACGGCATGCACCATAAATAAGACCAGATCGATAAAATTCTGAAATGATTGTTGTCAGTCTGGTATTTTCTCGGTTATTGATGACAGCTATACAAAGTTGTCTTTTCGGTACCGCAAATTTATATACATTAAATATTAGGTTTATTACAATTACTGCAGATATTAGTTTCTCGATGGCAGGATATACCATGTTTGCTTTGATAATAGTGCTGACTTCTACTGACCTGTGTTGCCTCTGCATATTGTGATACGACTGCATGTAATTTATAATCCGCTTGACCCTTAAATTATGAAGAAACCATTCTCTTTTTCCGGAATTCAATTTATATGTTTAGGTTTCAAGAATCTTAACTTGGTAACTTATAAATAAACAAGGCGACACTGGTTAGTGAATTTTATTTAATATAACAAGTACACAGATGAGTACCTGATAAAGTACACAAATATTATACTTTCAATATATGATGTGTGTATAAGCGTGTGTGTGAGAATGAATGTGTTTTCTGAGCTCGATTTATTAGATGCTCTATTTTATTCTTTCAATATCAGATATCAGCTATAAAATTTTTCTCTAGCTAAGAAATTTAAAGTTTGGAAGGAACCGATAAGTAAGGATTTTTCATTAATATGAGTTTATCATGTTTACAGATGACTTTTCTTATATTTTGTCTTCAAATCTTCACCAATGATTTATAGGGATTGACTGAGATCCCAGTTGTTGACAATTTCAACACGAGATCCCAACCAATCTGGCATCAATACTATGATATGAGGTCCACAATATCCAAATGCAAGAACTAAAATGATTACCAACCCGGAGTGACGGTTGACTGCACTGTGTATACGGTGTAGTATATCTGCTTGAAGATACTTCGTGGTGGCCAACTTAATTTGGTGATAAATATGCTTCTAATTAATTTATTTGTGGTTACTACGGGCTTTTTAGTTCGGCTATAGCTGCGTTTCTTACAAGACATTAGGGCATATCGTAGTGAGTATAGTGCGGTCACGAAAGTAAGCAAATTTTATTAAATTTGACCATTTTTCATGCAGTAATAATATATTTAAACGTACACTCAAAGTCATTTACTAAGACATAACACTAGGACCTTAAATGGGTGGTACGTGACATTTTGGCGCCATTTAAAAATAACTTCATGTTTAAGTTAACATTTATAAATAATTTTTTGAAAAAAAAATTATAAATATTTATCTATCAGCTTTATTACTGCATAATAGCCGTAACACAACAACCGGAAATAAAAAAAAAATGAAAAGACAATATAAGTAAAATAAATTAAGAAAAAAAGCTAAAGTGTTCATAATATTATGTTCAAAACAAAACAAAAACTGTATGAACATACTTTACTTTGCAATAAATGCAAAATAAATATATTGCAAAACGTTTAAAGAATCCTGTCATCCAATATTTTACTTTTAGAAAATACAAAATAGTCAACTTATAAAAATTTAGCAAAACATGTAGAAAAACCTTTTGCCTAATATATAAGTTTTCCGAAAGTCCGTGTTTATTAGGCCTAATCCATCAAGAAATTATGCGCAAGTCATCTAAGGTACTCAACGATGTTTCGTTCTCGGTAACTCGCCACAATTACACATTACACATTACACAACTACACTTAGGACTACATTATTACCGTCCATTCTTTTGGATAGGTGATTGCTATCAATCGATCGAAAGCCGTTAACGTCAGCGTTATAATTTCCAAACTAATCAAAATGTTGCGACGACTGTAAAATAACCTAAATAGAGATTTATAATAGTATCATATAATTGGACGAATATTAAAGTACTTATCAAGATCATTGGCATGCATAAATCCGAATGATTCATGAGTGTTGATATTATGTTAAATTTTGTCGAGAGTCCTTCATGCACAGTTATAACGGAAATGACACCAACTGCTATTGACGATCATTGGGCTAACAGTAATTACACAAGATACGAAGTAGGTTATTAGATCTGGTTTCGGTCGATGAATTTCGTTACAATTCATTGTTTACTAAATATTGTAGAGCTAATTTTCTTGGAATTCGGGGTCGACAATAAACTGAAATGAAGTTACATTACACCATCCTGTTTATGATTATAGAAAATAAATCGATCAATTCGATATCTTGTACTGAATTTAAAATTGCAGATTTTTGGAATGAAGGATCTTGAAATTATTGATTATTAATATAAGTTTTCCATCAAGTTTTGTGCTTATTAGACTAAGATAATTAGACTAAGCTAACAAACGAATCGACAGGCTATTCATTTACAGGACTTCTTCCAGTCAACAAGAGCTTATAATTAGTAACCTGACATGTGCATTTAATATGGTTTTCGGGTAGTTCTAATAAGTCCGAGCACCCTATGAATCAATCATTTCCAAAATGAATTTGTTATATTTGGAAATCTTTGAGGAGTAAAACATTCAGTAACTCGCGAATCTCCTTCCACATGTATGAGCGTTGCACCAGCTTCATGCATGTATGCACTGCAGTGTGAAAATGGAAAGTCATTAGTCATGAACGACGAAGCGGGTACGCGTGTATGATGGTACAAAGCAGATGGGGTTATGAGAGAGGGAGTAAGAATTACAACACGGCTAGATTGATGTAGACACCAATAATATCGATGGCCGATTGACTGCTACTATCAACACACACATAGGCACGCCAGTGGTGGTCATCGTGTATATATAATCCAGACACTAGTTAATGGAATTATCATTTAGTTCGAATCGATGCCAAGAAACATTAATACGAAACAGGGATCCAGAAAGTTAGAAGACGGAGCCGGCCCATCTCATGGGGGGGGGCGATATCGTGAGCCATCAGTGGAGCGTAGGAATGCCCAACAATCTATGCAGCCAGTAATCTCTGTTAGTTTTACTTATTCTGTAAAAAAGTGATATGGTGGTATTGAGTAGAGGAAAATTGTTGAGGCCAACAGAGTCTCCGCAAAAATAATTGTTTGGGACAGTTGGCGTGCGTGTATGTTATATATGTGTTGTATAATCAGACTGACAACAAATATATTATAAAAGGCAAATAAACACAAACAATAACCTCAACTTTTAGTAAAATAAAATTAATTAATCAAACTTGTTTTTCTTTGAATAAAAGAATTTCTTCAATGATATACTAGCTTTCCTTGGATATAAATATTTAAATATTCTTTCTAGGATGTTTTAGAACGGATCTTTGATAGTCTTCTTTTTAATATATAATAATTAATAATAATGTTCTTTTCAGGTATATCTTGTTTCTTTTGAATACAAATAATCTCTTCAGTGATCTTCTAATTTTCCTTGGGTACAAATATATAAATATTCTTTCTAGTAATTTTAGGCAGACCTTTTGGTGACTCTTTCCATGGTACTTTTACCTCGAAATGTCCGTCTATTTTTTCCATCTCAGATTTTGTTTTCTCATAAATCACCTGGTCTTTTGCTGCAAATATATTTTCCTTTAAGCCACTTTCGTCAATCTCCCAAAATCGTTCCATTTGTCTTTCCAAATCATCGCAATTACCAAAGAACGTTTTTATGAAATTGCTTTGATGATTCCAAGTTCTTCCCAATGAGGTTCTTCTAACACATGTCCAGCCAGGTGAAGTTAAACTGGCAATCGGTTCATCCAACTTACCATCGATTTCTTTGAGTGCTCGTTGAAGCGTTAAATAATCAGCCCCAATTAAAACTTCAACTGCCTGTCTTTCGTCTAGCATCGGAAAATGGATGCCCTTAAGATGAGTCCACTTATGTTTTTCTCTCGCCCAATTTATTACCTTCATTTCTCCCGTGATATTTTTTACGGCCAGTGCGTTGAAGTTCTTAGTCAATCGGCCGTCGTTACTAATTAACTTCATGGTCACTGGAGTAGCCATCATTTGTTGGACATTACCAGCCGATAACCTCCTATCGGTGTTCCTCTTTTCAACCGCTTTTAAACCAAGCTCCTTTAAAATTCTTAGATTGATGTAGCTTACTGAGCTTGCATCATCTAACAGTGCATTGACTTTTATTTTCTTGTTTCCATTTTCCAGGTAGATTGGAATTGTTCTTAAACTAAGGTAAGGTCTTAGGTGTTTCTCGTTCATCCCTTTCTGGGTCAACATCGTGTTGTTACCTTTTTCACTCTCCTCACTGAGTTGTCTTTCATGTCTTTGCTTACATCCGGTAACCTTGCAGAAAGATTCTTTACGACATTCCTTGGCCATGTGATTTCTTTTGAAGCAATTCCTGCACAGTTTCTTTTCTTCGATGACTTTCTTCCTTTTTGAAATTGTGAGTTGCTTGAACTTGTCACATTGGTGTAGGTAATATTGACCACCACATTGTACACACTCTAATCTATAGAGGTTAGAGTTATTCGCCTGTATGACCGTTCCACTTTTAACTCTGCCATCTGATTGCCTCGTAAAATGCGTCCGACCTCCTGGATTGAAGCTTTCTCTTCCTCTAGGCACACCTTGGTTGGTTGAGTCCCATACACGACCTCGTTAGTGGATCTTAGGATCTCCGCTTCTTGTTGTATCCATATTCTCAAGTCCTCTTTTGTCTCCAGCAATTCCTTTTCTATTTTGTTTTTCTTCCATTTATAAACAGGATTTGTAGGTAACTTGCCCAAACACTTTTGAAAAAGACATCTAGTCTTTAACTCGGATTCTTTCCCAGTGGATTTAAATCGAACAGTGACTGTTTCTAATAATCCAACAAATAAGTCTAAATCCTTCAAATCTCCTTCTCGAATTGGCCTGAACTTAGTCCATCTCCTCTAACATTGATAAATATATCTTTTCATCCCCACCATATCGCCTATCCAACTTCTCTTTAGCCATTTGATAGGCCTCTGCAGAATATCCTAGATTTTCAATTAACTTTAATGGCTCTCCGTGAAGGTACTTTTGCAGGTGAAACATCTTTTCAGCCTCGTCACCTTCCGCTTCATCAACACACGCTGTAAAGGCTGATTTCCATGGTTCGTACTCTTTCATCTTGCCTTTAAACACAGGTATTGTAATTTTTTGTAGACTTTCTAGTTTTCTTTTACTCACTGAATTATTTTTCTTGATTGTATCATCATTCTCATTTCCTCTTCAAAAAGATTGATTTGCTTTTCTTTCCATCAGTGCCCCAATCATTTGATGTTTTTCCTCGATCTCTTGCAGGTATTTATCTAATATTGCAGTGATATCCAATCTTTGCAATTTTTTACTAATAGTTCTTAGATCCCCTAATTCTTCATCTAGACTCTCCTTTTGATTTGCATATTCATCCAACCATTCACTGACTTCCTTCCCATTTATATCATTGAAAATCTTGTTTCTCAATCTCGTTAATTTTCCTTTTTTCATTCTCTTTTTCCACAGTCCTTCTTCTAAAATCTCTTCATCATTGCCACCGCATAGCCTGAGTGACAAATGAAGTGTCGAACCTACTTGTATGCTATAGTCGTTCAATATTCTTTTATTTTCTAATTGCTTTCCCGCATAGACTAACGTTTGATAATTTTCCGGAATTCCTTCTTTGTTTTGAATTTTTTCTTTTACATTTTCAATCGTGTAATTCAATTCAACGTCAAGAGTAATTGTCTTACCAGTAAGAGTTTTGATAAATATTTGCTTCCTACTTCTCAATTCGAAACTCTCCTTCTTCCTCTATTCGACAACAACAAGCCTCAAAACTCATTACTCCGCTCGCCCTCAACCTTGACTTAGCTCACAAAAACGCTGAGCTTTTTATTTTATTTTTATTTAAACGATTCCACTGGCTACCCACTTTAAAAGAGTGCTGGGGCCCATAGCAGCACTTTTTCACGCTCGATAGGGAAGGGAGGATGGTCAATTTTACATATATAAATTCAAAATAAAATTCACCATTGATCACCCAGGGCTGTCTCCACTGCACCATTGTTCTCTTTCCTGGTGCGTAGCCCCCTGAAGGGAACCACGTTCTGCTACCATGTTTAAAATTGACATTCCAAACATCTAAAATCATCATAGTGGTTCTTTCTAACATTGACCGGGTAAAAGCTACTAGGCACCTGTGTTGAGTATTTTTGAGAATCATTTGTCTTTGTCCTGAGGTTTCTCCTAATTCTACCATGTCAGCTCCAAAACGGCTGAACATATGCATAAAAGCTGGGAAATTTTCTGTGCCTTTTGAATCCATATCATTGAGACTTTGAATGACTTTAATAATATTTCTTCGAATATCTAATACATATATCCAATCTGCTAGCAACAAAATCCGTTCAATAGATTTCATGAGCCCTTCAGAATATTGAATAAAAGTAGCATTTGAATGATGAGTTTTAATCCCTCTATTGTCTAATGAATTAAAATTGATTGATTAAGCACATTTATCTTGTTAAGACTTTTGAATTCGGGATCATTTTCATTATTATAATTTAACGTACTATCAAGAATTTTACCAATCAGAGAACGACTCCAATTGCAAGAATTAGCGATTTCAGATGAAATCTGAGAATAATTTTTAGCAATAGTTTCAGCAGCTGAAATAAATCATAAAACTGCAACATTAGCAGCTTCACATGTTGTACATAATGAATATTGAGATAATGGCCGAAACAAATTAAATTTTCTTAAATTAAGCTAAAGATTGAACTTGAGTAATAAATGGAGTCTGTTTAATTGTCCATTCATCCATTCCAACAGTGATATTCCAAACTACTTTTTCCATTTCGGAATCAGCACGCCAAACGAATTTTAAAACCTTTTTATTTTTCAAATTTACCGAAAATCTACAGAATTTAAACAAACTTGACATAAAAATTCAAAAATGTTACAGCCAAAATATCAAAAACCGATCATAAATAAAAATTCGATCTCAACTCGACAATTGTCCGCGTCTGTGTGCGCACACAAATTAATCCAATGTCAAAGCAAAAAACGCACACAGATGCGAAACAGAAACTCATAATTCACCACATTTGATTGTCTTCTTTTTGATTCAACGGATCTTCTCAAGAATATATGATAGTTAATAATATTTTCTTTTCAGGTATATCTTTGAATAATCTTTCCAATTTCTTTTAGTTTTTAAATTTTTTTATTTATTTTTTTAATTTCTGTTCAATTTTCTATAACGATAATTTACCATAGTAAATTAGTGCTATAATAATTTACCATAGTAAATTATCGCTATATAGTTTTTTTAAAAAAAAAAGAAAAAAATCTTCTCCACATGCAACATGCAAAATTATAACTCACATTGAATTAAGACAAACAATAAAAAAAAATAAAATATAACAATACATTACAATCTCCATTCCTCAGCGCGAATGGTTATGGACCAAAATTCGAGCCTGGAACGATGGATTTCGACATGGAAGCCAAACGGTCATACGATGGAATCCATCAAACCGAGGCGACAGTTGAGAACGAACAGCCGATGATTGTGCTTAAAAGGGAGCCAACGTTGAATCCAGTTCGGGAGGCCCGAATGCAGGCGAGATATGATGTCAAACAGGCGATCGCCCGGCTCAGACGAATCGAGCTAGAAATTGTAGCCGGTATTATCGAGGACACGGATGGAGAGCATCTAAGCATCCATGATGAAGAATGGATGCGGGACTTAGCAGAGTTGCAGGACCGAAGAACAGAAATTCCTTACTCGGTCACTTGGTCCTTTTAACAACCACCTCAGAAACGCGGGCGACTCCGCAAGTAATTCTTCAACGGAGGATTCATTGAGTTGCCGTGGTACAATTTAGTATTCTCAATGAAACATTAATGATAGTTAAATTGTGTTCTGTTTCAAACTTCAGTAATATTTGGTATTTTAAATAAAATTTCAGTGGTTATTAAATCATGTTTTTTATTGGTGGTGGTGACGTTTAGTATCTTAAATAAAATGCTGACGTTTATTAAATTGTGTTCTTCTGATTTTAGTATTGAAATAAGGCATTTCAAATAGAATAACGGGTGTAGTAAACTGAGGTCTCCATTTTTTTTGGAACGAAGTTGGGTGTTTTTATATAAAATATTAGGTGGGGTTGACTGATCTTTAGTGACGAAACTTAATACTTTGAATAACGTATCAGTTGATGTTAAACTATTAAACCAAATTTTCGAATGTCTGCGGAATCTAGAGTGTGTGACTATGAATAAGTACTCGCACTAGTCTAGGTTGGGTGATATTAGAACTGAAAGTGTTGGATCGGAGGCAACGAACTGCGAATTAATATGTATATATGTAAACATTATTTGTCCTAAATGGGTGTTGAGATACAAATTACCGACAGAATATTATTCTAAGTGCTACGAAAGTCTACGAAAACAGATTAGAATAATGATACATCCCCATACACAAAGAATGAACGGAGCGGTTAGCGTAGGGTATGTAACAGTCATAACTTAACATCTCGCGAATGAAACGTAGACGTTACCTTCAAATCATTGCCATATCAACATAAATAGCTTCGAATTTAAATGAATTATCTTTAATTTTATCATTTATCATTCAGTGATACAGTTAATGGAGAATCTGCGTGTGGATAAGGAGGCAGTGCTAAAACAAGACAAAGAGTTGCGCAGGAACTTGAGAGCAACTGGTTCAGCCCTGGTTCAGCACAGTCGCTGCAACTCAAGGCTGCCCAAGATCAGGTGGAGATGAAAGCACTTTAGTTACACGTCCTAGCTAGAAACCCAAGAAAACCAATCCATCATCGATCGAGCTGTGATCAACCAAGTCAGACCGGTGGCGGCCGAAATGACCGAGATCGCCAAATGACGGAAAGTCACTCTTAAAAAAAGCGTCTGGGAAAAGCCGAACGTTAAAAAATCTTGGTGTCAGTTAACCAAGAGAGATCTCACCGTAACCGTAGAGACGAAATTGATGAAGTAGGGACCTAAAGGAAAGTCGGACACACAGCTTTTACCGGCAGTCCGCGAACCCACATGGTATACTCACTTTTTGCTGGTGCTCAGACCCTTGATACAGCACCAACGTTGATCACTCAAGGGGTATCAAGTGGTAACACATTATTGTATTCTGGGTTACGCTGGAAACAGTACGACAGGGTAAAATATTTGACTACCGGTAACCCACTAAATATTCCAGATTGCTGGAATGAAAAACAGTTTAAAGATTTTTACAGGAAATTATTACAGGAAAATTGGGATGTTCGATTTGTTCAGAAATTTCACAATTTAGGTGCTGAATCTTCGAAACATCTTTCTAAACCATGGGCGACTAATAATGTTTAGTCCAATGGAAATTCAAAAGCTTCAAGGCAGGCTTCCTTGAGAAAGAATATGTCTGAACATTTCTCTTCAGGTTCTCATTTGAAATTATTCAACAAATGGAAAACAATATATGCCGAATTTGTTAACTAATTTAAATAAAAAAGAAATCGAAATAACGACTAAACCTTTTAATACGGTTGATAGCTTGGTAAAAAGAAACCGACCGATGTCTGATATATACCTTACTGCACATATTACTGCACAAGGTTGACAATGTAGACATTGGAATCTGTTTAACAATCACGATTTACAGCTATAAGAATTGTAGAACGCATCGCAAAGGAATCAAAATCAAACTTTTTAAAAACAATTATAATGGAAAATGCCAAAATAAGTATAATATAGCAAAAGTGTTTTAATAATATTCATTAAATGTGCGTTGCCCTTGTGTGATGAGCCAGTGTTCTAAGATCTATTTGAATTGGAATCAACAAATGCTGAATTCCATATATAAAGCGTTAATACATTGCATGCAAAATAATCGGATTCTCTAAAGAATATTTATCAAAAAACGTATTAGCTTTCTGTTCAGAAGGTGCGAGTGTTATGCTAGGTTCTGAGCATGGGATAGCAACACGAATATTAGATATTTTTCCAAATATTATTATCTGGCATTGCCTAAACCATTGACTACAACCTTGTACTCGATGATAGCATTAATGATATATTAGAAATTAATCATTTTAAATTATTTTTAGATAAGATTTATTCTATTCATCACCAGTCCAATAAAAATCAGTATGAATTAAAAGCTATAGCTGAAAACCTTGAACTTGAAATTATTAAAATCGGATGCGTTTTGGCCCTAGATGGGCATTATGTAGTCTACTAACTGCTTTCGCTGTATGGTGTGAGTGTTTCAGCTTTATATCATCATTTTTTAGGGAATACAAAGTATACTGACCTAGCAAGGCGATCACGAAATAAACATTTTTAAAAGATCTAAGTATTAATAATTAATGTGTTAACTGAATTTTCATTGCTATGAAATTCATTGCAATCAAGAGAAATCTATCCAATATGCAGAATTGATAATAGCCAGGAAAACAAAGTTTAACACGGGAGCAATGCTCTAGTGTTTAGAAGATCACAAGAATAAAAGCTACAGATTTCATAAGGATGAGAATTAATCTCCCCTTCGGCCGAGGTGCCAGCAAGATGTGAATATAATAAAATTTGATTTTTTTTACAATATACAAAGCTGTCAGATTAACTAAGTGTACAATCAGTGCAATATCAGGCAATGGTTGAGAATTTAATTATCAGAGAGAGTTTCAAAGATTGCATTTGAAGAGATGGCAAATTTTAAAAATCTTCCAAAAGAAAAATTAATTGATAGTATAGTTGAACATTAACAAATAGTTTGAATGATATTGAGAAATGAAATTTTAAATGGAAATTTTTATGAAATAATTTTCAAAGGCAAAATTAAATACAATTTCTTATTAAATTAATTTCAAAGACAGATTTCAATTAACTAATAATAATAATAAATAAGGGTTATATTTAGTAAAGAAGTAAATGAAGGACTAAATTTTAAAATTAAATAATAAATTTTGAATTATGAGAATTGGTAGTTATAATTAAAATTTAAGTAAATTAAGGTTAAATTTTAAACTTAAGTACCTGATTTTTAAATTATTATTTTGCATGATTTTAAAGTATTATTTTTAAATTAAAGTAAAGTAATATTTTAAAATTAAAGTAATTATTTTTAAATATGTAATTTAAAGTAATAATTTAAAATTTATTATCAACAAATTTGAATAATAGTCGGCTTTTGAAAAATGAAAATTTTATATGAAAATTTTTATGAAATAATTTTCAAAGACAAATATTATTACAAATTTTGATAATAATAGTAATAATAATAATAATAATAATAATAATAATAATAATAATAATAATAATAATAATAATAATAATAATAAAAATAATAATAATATTAATTCAACAATCAGATACCAACAACATCCAGCTACCAAGTACTAAGGACTATCAACCAAGTACTAACAATCACATACCTACACATAAAATAATAACAATTAAAGACTTTATAACATTTATTCATCATGTATTTGCTTATCATAAGCTCTTCTTAATTCAGCAAGTAGAATATTTCTTATATTCTCTTCAAAATCTAAAAGTTCAACCAGATACAGAATACTAACAACTATGTACTTCTAATAACATCTAACCACAAGAGACCAAACAACTAGATACTAAACACTTACAACTAGGTACCATGTACTTACAATTAGGTCCCAATAACAACAAACAACCAACTAGGTACCAGATACCAAGTACTAACAAGGTCTCAAACAACTAGATATTAAACACTTACAACAAACTAAATATTCTTCATTATATTTTTTCAAACGCTTTATAAATAAATTAATTTTTTTATTTGTGTTAGAATTCAAAAATATTTTTAATTACAATAAGTAGAAAAACCTTTTCTAAATGTATATGTTTCTGCCGACTGGCATTTATTCGGTTTTTTTTCTATCGCGTCTGTGTGCGCGGTCTGGTTAGACCGAATATTGTTGGTGTGCGCACACAGACGCGAGCAATGGATTGAGATTGTAGGTAATTGTTAATTGTGTTTTTTTTGTGAATTGATTGTTATTTTGATATTTTGGTAGAAATTCTAGAATTTGTTTTGAGATTTGTTTAAAACGTGATGGTCAGCGGGTTTTTGAATGGAAATTTGGAATTGTGTTGAAATTTGGGAAAAGTTCCGGTTTTTAAAAATGGCTTCAGGTGTCAAATGTGATCCTTCAGTTGAAGAAGAAGATTTTGATTATAAATTTATTAAAGCTTATGATGTTCCAAACCAAGATCTTATTTCTTATTTCGATGAAACCCGTGAATTCATTGAAAATGGCAGAAAATTTGGTGGAGTATTGGTTCACTGTCTTGCTGGAAGATCAAGAAGTGGAATTATTTTGACGGCTTATTTAATGAAACATTTTAAAGTTGGTCCAAACGATGCGATTGAGACAATTAAGGAAAAGTCATTTATATGTCCAAATGATGGATTCATGAAACAATTAAAGATATATTTCAACGTGAATTGTAGTGGTGATTACCAAAGTGATGAGTACAAACAATTTATCCGCTTATTTTCTCCAGATGAAATCAACAAATGCGCAAATACAGTTTCTCAAGCTCAATTTAATTTATCAGCATCTTCAAATCGAATTGTTGGCAACACGGAAATCAGGAATTATTCAATTGAAGAATTATCCAACCGATTTTCTCAGTTGTCCGAAGTACAACATTTGGTTAAGTCGAAGTTTGAAATCGCGCGTGTGCTTCGACGGAAACAGCTACTGAATAAACTGGCGTTTGTCTATGTCTATGTTTATATTGAGCAATTCAATTCCCAATCGACTGTAGAGGCGAACAATAAAATTTTGATAATGGCTTGTGATCTTATTCAGTATACATTTAACAAAAATGTTGATTTTCGTCAAAAAATGAATGAATCTCAAAACACCACATGGAATTGAAAATAATTTAAATATTTTAAAATTCGAACGAAAGATTATAGAAGTCTAATTTTTATTCACAAAAGATCTGCTTAACTAACATTACGACCATCCGTACTGACTTATTGTGGCAAAGTAAATATTGCATGCTTATTCAATAAATATTTATTGTTAATTCGTGTTATTATATATAGTCTGAGTTTATTCGACATGATGTTTTGTCATTTTGGGTACTGGTACTTCTGTAAAGTTTTTAATGATTTTATTTGAATGTTATTTAGGCAAATTCTGTGTTTAAGGCCTTCATCGTTAATTTTTAGAGTTGAATGGTTTTAGGAAATATTTAACTTAGCATTTTTGTGAATTTCATGTTTATTGAAAGAATATTTAACAATTTAAAGTTTTAATGGTGATTTTAATTGAAATCTCTAAGGATTTTAAGAGGATTGACTGAATTAAAGGGAGATATGTCCTCAAATGGGTGGAATCTTTGGTGAAATTATGAATATTGTCGGTTGTGTGTATGTTGAAAAGGATATAAATATTATTTTAAAATTTTGAACTTTAATATACTTATTTAAAATTCTAGACCATTGATTACTTAATTTTAAAATTTAACCTTTATTTACTTAATTTTAGTCCTTACTTACTTTAATTTAACAATTTACACCATGATTTACTTACCCACTAAATATTACCCTTACTTAGATATTTAACCAATAATTTCAAGTGGTCATTGATTAATTCATAAAGATTTGCATCTAAAATTGACTTTGAAAAATATTTCATAAAACTTCAATATAAAATTGTCATTAAAAATTATTTCATAAAAATTTTCATTTCACCAAAGCTGGTGTTTATTCAAACTTTTCGATAAAAAATTTACTTTAATTTAAAATTTTTACTTTAATTTAAAAATTTAAACCATTGATTACTTAATTTTAAAATTTGAACTTTAGTTTACTTATTTGAACCCTTAATTACTTTAATTTACTTATTTTAGACCATTTATTACTTTAATTTAAATTTGGATCATAATTTACTTTAATTTTAAAATTTGAACCTTAATTTACATATTTATCATTAATTTACCATGCTTTTTTATTGAAGACACACCTTTTTGTATCGAAAATAACCTGAGACCTTAAATTCCTATGGCTTTTTTAGCGAGAATCGGATTTTGTATTGAAAATCCCACTTTCAATCGAGACCCATCTTAATTATCTTTAATTTACCATGCTTTTTTATTGATATTTGAATTTTGTATTGACCTTAATTATATTTAGAAAGATACATGCTTTTTTAGTGATATTCGGATTTTGTATTTAAAATCCCAAGACAAAGGAGACGCCCTCACTATTGTCAATAAATAAATGGCTTTTTTTGTAGAGGACTTTTTTGTATTGAAAATCCCAGAAAAATAAGTGTAGCCCACTGCAGTAATTACGTAACCGTTGAGCAAAAAAAATTACTACAGGATTGGATTTTGTATATAAAATATCAGGACTCATCGATACTCCCTGAAAAAAATATATTATGTAGTTGCTGTTACTTGCAATTTTTTTCTGCAAAGGGGGTGGTACTTAAGTACGCTACAAACTACTTATATGGATTAATTTGAATTAGTGTAACAAAAATGAAAATTTCGATATGAATTAAAGTTGATTGAATTTTTTGTATAATTTGACTTATGACTTAGGTTCAGAAACGTATCTCTGTCGTAATGTGAGGATTACCTGTAAAGGTTAAAATTCTAATTTAAGCAAAAACGAATAAAAATTTATTTTATATTATTTAAAATAACAACAATTAAGATTTAAAACAATTCAACTTTTATAAACAAAAATCCTTTATTTAGTTTTCAATTAAATCCAAAAACTCATCGAAATTAATACTTTCTGTTGAAATATTTTCTTCCTGGTCCGCTTTTAATGAAAGGGGTGTGATAATATCTTGTTTCTGGTCAGAAGAGTTAGGTTGCATCAATTTATGCCCTGTAGCAAATTTGTACGCCAAATTAGCTAAAACGCCTGCTCTTACTAAGTCTTCCGTTATGATCTTAATTCGGCCACTGTTATAAAATACTACTGTTTCTTTAAAATCACCATTTTTTAAACCTTTGCTAGTGGGATCTACTTGATAAACGAGGTAGTGAGGAGCTTCGGTATCGAATGAAAACTTGTATGGATCAACATTTTTCAAGCTATCTAAATTTAAACTATAACCCACACTAAACATAGTGAAAATATTCGTTTGACGGTAGTCTCTCAATTTCACTGGCATTCCATTTTTCTGAAGTCTTCTTGCCACTTTTCGTGCAATTCTTTTAGCAATATCTAAATTTTTGGCTCCTCTAATAACTAAAGCACCAGATTGGAATATAATAACTTCTTTGCACTCAGGATAATCGATTTTCGAATTTGTTGAAACGAATTCAATTTTTGCGTATGGTTGATAAGAATAATAAGTGACGTTTCTAAAAAGGTCAATTACATCTTCCAGTATAATAGATTTAGAAAAAAGTTTCGCTGCAGCATTTACGCAGTAAATCTTCAATTTTATTGTTGAACTATTATTTTCCATTAATTTTTATTCTTTTAGTTATGTGAAAATAAATCCAATCTTGGTAAAAATGTACATTTTTCTGAAATATGATTGGTTAGAAATAAATAAAGAAATTAAATAATTTGGTTAGAAATAAAAAAAGAAATTAAATAATTTTTGCAAAACTAATTTTAATAATTTAGAAATTTTTCATTCAAAATTTTAAATTAAATTTTTTTTGATAAAAAAGGACAACATATTTTTAATAATTAAAAAAATGTAAATAGATAATATTTTTATTTCTTATTTTTATTACTTATTCAACATTTAAAAATGAATTATAAAATCGATTTCTAAAATTGTTTACTTTTATTTATCACAAGATTTACGGACAAAATTTTTCTTAACACTCATATTGACGAATATATTAAAATGCATAATTTAGTAAAATTAATTGTAGAAAACTTATTGCAAAAATTATTTAATAAAAAACAGATTAACATTTCAAAATTTATGTCATTTTTGAAAATTTTACAATCGTTAAAATGACACGTTTTGTAAATGTTAAAATATTTCAAAATCTTTTAATTTATCACGAAATTATTAAACTAAATAGCGGTAAAAAACTAAATTTAATAATATTTTAATAAAATTATTTTGCATTTATAAATTTTTAATTTTCTTTGCCTTTATTTCTAATATTTAACTCGAATTTTCGGCACATCTTTTTAGATGTGTTTGTATTTTGATAAGGAAAGCACTGATAATCCTAATTTAATATGAAACAATATACTGATATATATTCAGAAACAAATAAAAATAAAGGAAATTGAAAATTAAAATAAGAGATTTTTAAAAAGAAAAGGTTTTAATGTTATCTCTTATATCTACCTTATACCTCTTATAACTACCTAATTGGTGGGTTTCAGGTAATCCACATACTCGATACTTGTTGAGTGATCAATTTTGGAACTGTATAAAGTGGGTGAGTACTAGTGACAAGTGAGCGTACCTTTGTATACTATAATCGGCATTTTGGGTTGGGATCGTCCAGGAAGCAATTTCATTAGCCATATTAGGCAAATTTTATTTTAAAGATCTAGTTGTTAGTACATAGTTGTTGGTACTTGGTATCTGGTTGACTTTTTAGATTTTGATAAGATAGTGGATGTGTTGAAGAATATTTGGTTTTTAATTGCTAATATTTTTATGTGTTGCTAGTTGGTTATAAGTAATTGGTATCTAGTTTTAGGTATCTGGTTGTAAATACGTGTTCGTAAGTTACTAGTTGATGATACTAAGTTGTTGGTATCTTGGACTTGGTAGTTGATACGGTGTTGTTAACTGATTGTTGTTATATAGCTATAGGTTGATATTTCTTAATTCTCGATGGGATTTACTGTTGGTTGTTAGTACATAGTTGTAAGTGTTTAGTATTTAGTTGTTTGAGACCTAATTGTTAGTACATGGTAGGTAGTTAATGGGTAGGTGGGGTTGAGTGTTACCAATACCCTTACGACCAATACCCATAGAGGGTCAAAACATTCTTTCGGATAAACTCAGACTATATATAATAAAACGAATCAACAATAACTATTTATTGAATGCAATTTTTACTTTGCAATAATAAGTCAGTATTAATCAATTAAAAGAAGAATGTTTTATGAATAAAAATTAGAATTCTATAGTCTTTCTTTGTAATTTAAATTATCTTCAATTCCATGTGGGGTTTTAAAGTGGTTGACAATTATTCATTTTTGACGAAAATTAACATTTTTGTTAAATTTAGACACTTAGAAAAGGTCATTCTACTGATTGTAATTAATACTATTTTTGAAGACAAATAAAAAAGTTAATTTATTTAAAAAGCATTTGATAAAATACATTGAAGAATATTTAGTTGGTTGTTGGTACTTGGTCCTTAGTTGTAAGTATTTGGTACTTATTTATTAGTACCTAGTTAAAAATATTTAGTAGTTGGTAATTGTTATCTGATTGTAAATAATACCTAGATAGTACCTAGTTGTTAGGTATGTAGTGGTTAACTGTTTGTTAGAAGTACATAGTTGTTAGTATTTGGTACCTAGTTGGTTGCTTGTTGTTGGTTGACCTTTTAGATTTTGTCAAGAATATAAGAAATATTCTACTTGCTGAATTGAGAAGACCTTATTATAAGCAAAAACTTGATGAATAAATTTTGTTAAGTCTTTAATTGTTATTATTTTATGTGTAGGTATGTGGTTGTTAGTACTTGGTTGTTGTTAGTACATGGTACTTGGTAGCTGGTTGTAAGTACTTGGTATCTATTTGTAAATTCATGGTTGTTGAATTATTATAACTATTATGAATATTATTATTACTATTATTATTATTATTATTATTATTATTATTATTATTATTATTATTATTATTATTATTATTATTATTATTATTATTATTATTATTATTATTATTGAAATTTGCAAAAATATTTATCTTTCAAAATTTTCATTAAACAATTTCTCAAAAGTTGGTGGTTAATAAATTTAAAATTTAACTTTAAAATTTAGTCCTTAATTTAACCCCTTATTTACTTATTTGAACCCATTCATTACTTTAATTTACAAATTTAGACCATATTGATTTACTTATTTTTAAAATTTATCACTTAATTACCTATTTAACCAAATAATTTCAAGTGGTCATCTGGTTGTAAGTACTTGGTTGTAAATACTTAGTAGCTGATAGTTGGTATCTGTTTGTAATTAGTACTTGGTAGTTAGTTAATAGTACTTAGTACTTGGTATTTTGTACTTGGTTATTATTATCTGGAAGCAGGTTGTAAATACTTGGTGTTTATTCACACTTTTTGTTAATAAATTAAAAATCTTACTTAACTTTAATTTTAAAATATTACATTAATTTAAAATTTTTAACTTTAATTTTATTTTAGACCATTGATTACTTAATTTTAAAATATTACTTTAACTTTAAAATTTAACACTAAATTTAACTCTTTATTTACTTAATTTAGCCCTTGTTTACCAAATATTTAAAAATTACTACTTTAATTTACTTATTTATCCTTAATTTATCTATTTATCCTTGTATTACTTAATTTAACATTTACTTAACAACCAAATATAACCCTTATTTACATATTTAACCAATAATTTCATGTAGTGAATGATTAATTGACAAAGATTTGCATCTAAATTTGACTTTAAAAATTATTTCATAAAAATTCCCATTAGAATTTGACTTTGAAAAATTATTTCATTAAAATTTCCAATAAAAATTATCCCAAAAAATTATTTCATTAAAATTTTCATTAAAAAATTTCATTTCTCTAAAAAGTTGGTGGTTATTCAATCTTTTGATAATAAATTTAAAAATCTTACTTTACTTATTTACTTATTTAAAAATTATTACTTTAATTTACTTATTTAACTTTAATTGAAAATTTTAGACCATTGATTACTTAATTAAAAAATTCGAACCTTAATTTACTTTAATTTTAAAATCTGGACCTTAATTTACTTATTTGAACCCATTCATTACTTTAATTTACAAATTCAGACCATAATTTACTTTAATTTTAAATTTTAGACCATTGATTACTTAATTTAAAGAGTTAGTCCATAATTTACTTTAATTCAAAAATTTGAACCATAATTTACTTTAATTTAAAAATTTACCATGCTTTTTTAATGTAGACTGATATTTGTATTGAAATTCTCATGTTCCATCGAGACCCCTTCACTATAGTCAGAAATATCCATGCTTTTTAGTGATAGTTGGATTTTGTATTGAAATTCTCAGGACTAAGGATACCCACCTTAATTTACTTAGAAATATCCATGCTTTTTTAGTGTAGACTGATATTTGTATTGAAAATCCCAGGACCATGGAGACCACCTCACTATAGTGAGAGAAATCCTGGCTTTTTTTCTATAGGACCTTTTTTTCTATTGAAAATCCTAGAAAAAATAAGTGTAGCATACTGCAGCAGTTACGCAACCAAAAAAGCAAAAAAAATTACTGCAGCAACTTACCCCCCCCCGGGTACCGAATGGTCGTGCTGCAGTGTGATACTAACTACCTACTCAGGTAGAAGATAAGCCAAGATACCATTCACACGTTTATAAGATCCTGAGAAGATAAGGATCAGTAATAGAACAAGGATGGGATCCACGAGATGCTCAGTTAAATATTAAATTCTCACAGGAGCAGGAATTAAAGCTCGATGTTAGTGCAAGATGTCGCGTAGAGAAACTGATAGAAACAATAAACAGTATAAAGCTGCATAAATGAGAATTATATTTATGTTGAATAAAAGTAACAGAAAACGAAACATTGCTCCAAAATTGTATATTACCAGTGAGAGTAACAAAGCTCACAGAGAAATGGGCACAATTACTGGTCTCAGTAATAGACACAGATAATGTGTTTTTGATCACGCAGATGGAGATTGAGCAAATAGAGAAATCTCAGCAGCTGACTCACAGACTGGGTCTGGAGTTACAAAAATCTCCCAGAGATGGAGATACTAGATACTAGATTAAGAAGATACTAGACTGGATGTCAAAGCTACGGAACCTAGTAGAAACATTAAAAACGATAATACCACTTGTTTTACCAGAAATCAAGGAATTAAGCCCTTGTCAAACAGAGATAAAAGAGCTATTGAGAAAAATAATGGACAGGCCATCAAACACTTGTCGGAGAGACAAGAACCAGTATATATAAACGTGAAGTTTATTGGTCAGAAGCAAATACCAGAGTCGTGTCATTGCTTCAGTAAAGTAAAAGCCTTGAGGAAGGATGTTGTTCCATTGCGCAAGCAACAGACATCTTTTCATCCTACTCCTTCATTATTCCTCACATTACTCCATTATTTCCTCATATTACTCCTTCATCATTCCTCATATTACTCCCTCATTATTCCTTCATATTACTCCCTAATTATTCCTTCATATTACTCCTTCACCACTTTACCCATATATTATAACTCTACTCGCCCCTATATCTCATACCAAGATAACTCAATTCAAAACTCAATTCAAACTTCAACAACCAAACGTCAAAGCCCTACACCATCTCAATGCAAGACATTTAAACCTTATGCACAAGATCACCTCAGTATTTGTTCAAATTCTCCCAATCAAATCTAATGCCCATTGCTCTATAGTATATCAACATGTCATCATAGCAGTCAATAAAATCCGAAACAACTCTTTAAATGACAGATTATTTAATCAGCTTTGTGTTGCTAATGATGAAGATTTCAACAGATTGATCTTTCACACCGAAGTGCGTTGGCTATCAAAAGAAAATTGTCTAACTCGCTTTTACAATCTGTTTAAAAAACAAAGACACAGAATTGTGCGAAAAACTCATCACATCAAAGAATGATATCGCATACCTTATACATTGGTTAATGATATGAATCTCCAACTTCAGGCCGATGACTTGAACTTAATAAAAACAAAAAATGTCGTTGCTGCCTTTGTAGCCAAGCTGCTCTTACATAAGAAAAATATTGGCAGACGTGAGGTCCATAATTTTCCCAATTTATCAGTATCCTGCAACAACGACGACTTGCTCGTATACTGCCAACATTTGGAAAATCTTCAGTGATTTCATTGAAAGATTCCAGGACATTTAAAAATTGGAAATACTTAACTGGGTGTTAGATCCTTTTTCAAATGTCAACATTGCAATATCACCTCAGCTGGAAGTAGAACTTAGAGTTGACAACGAACGAGGAAATAAAAATCAAATTCAAAAATGGTTACCAACAATTTTGTCTACAAAAGTCAATTCCGCAGTTGTACCCTGGATTGTGGCTCTTTGTAATACAGGGAAAACCTATATTTGGCTCTCGAGGACCTCATGCATACCAACCCCTGAACTATAAAACAATAGAGTCGATTATGTACAGAGAAGTGATTTTGAACGAATGTAAATTAAACAGAGAGATAATTACGAATAGACTGGCAATATTGGTAGTAAATCCTGAATTAGTCACTCCAATGTTATTGGAATATGGTATGTTCGGACGGATCATGGAAGAAGCAATTTACAGCTATCAGTTTAAACCAGTAGAGGTACAATTGGGGCGTTTTACCCAATGCACACTGGAATTATCAGTATCTTATCAAGGCAAATTAAGGTTTGTTATGTTGGGCACAACCCCATTATATAACTATTTGAAGACCTCCTTAATTCGAAGAATAAAAGAAAGACGCTCAAACTTATCTAATCTAATACAATATTTTCATAAAGGAGATCAAGCTCCAAAGACTTTTGGTTCTGATATTATATGTGAAAGGTTAACTAATAAAGATTTAGTATATTTAATTGTGAATCTTATACTCCGGCTTTCATCGACCCCAACTGAAACCAAACCATCAACTTCTGAATCTGACACAGATGTTGACGAAGATGTCATAAATTATAATGGGTCACATATGAATTTAACATTACAAGAATAGCTGGATATGGCCATAAACAATGAATTAAAAATTAAAAGTATGCTAAAAACAAATCGAAATATTAACGGCTTGACCAAAATTATCAGCAAAGAAATCGAAATATTTGAGGAAGACGACACGGGTGCTATTAACCTGAAATTGGTTTACAATTATATTTTAACTTATCCTGAACCTGAACGGGCTTTCTCTTCTTCAGGGATCTTATGTACCAAAATTCGTTCTTCTTTAAATGACAAAACTTTAAATAATTTATGATTTTTGAGGTCATATTTTAATACTAAATAATTCTTTATTTGAATGTCTAATAAATCGATTTTAACCATTCTGTTGAACTTTTTATTTATCCTTTTGTATTTCAATTTGTACTTTTTCCGACTTTTGAATAGCGATATACTAAAAATTATCAATGATTATTTTGGTATTCTGAAACTAAATACATCGCCATATCACAAACGGATGGGTTAGTCGAAAGGTTCATTGGAACTCTCGCTAATATACTCACATCGTACACTAATTCAGGTCAGACAGATTGGAATGTACATATTCCGTCATGTTTATTCGCATACCGGTATACCGGTTTCTATGAAATATAATACCAAAATACCGGTATTCAAATTTTTGTCCGGTATTGGAAGCCCTAGTCCTATGTGTGCAGAATTTATGTTTTTAAGTATCACAGAAGAGAGATAAAACAGATCAAGCATAAAGGCCTAGTCAAACATGAAGTTGTGGGAATCGAAATTGAGGATAATCCGAGTTATCTGGACGATAACAATTCGAAGGGAGGAGATAATGGAGACTTAAATAACGAGTCAATCAGACAAAGTCGTGAGCGAAAAAAAAACCAACAATAAAAACCCGATTTCTCAGCGAAAAAGAGCTCCACTTAGAGATTACTTAGAACCCTATGAAGCTTCAAAGCAAATCTTTGATGGAAGTCAATTGTCAGAAGGTGAATACGACGGTTCAGAAATAAAGTGCGTGATAATATCACCTAAATTTAAACGATGTCCGAGATATTTTCAATTACCAAATATATGAACTTTACCATCAGATCCTAAAGCAAGAACATTTACTCCATTAACTCAGGGCCGTGCCTGGGTATATGGCCGCCTGCGTGCTAGTATGCATGGCCGCCCTTTGAGATAACATCAAAATCAAAGAAAAAAATCAAATTTTCATTCTTAATGTTTATTATTATACTTATATATCTAATGTACATGTACATATTACCATTGAATATAAAACATTAATATGTTTTGGCACATCTATAAATCTATGATATTACAATCAAAAATTTACTCTACGTGATTTTTAGAGGCAAATTCTTCAATTGCCCCTTCAATATTTAAGGAATCAGCAATTTCACTTTCAATTGCAATAATTGATATATTACTGAGACGTTCTTGAGTCATTGAAGTTCTGAGGTGGTTTTTGATTATTTTTAATTTTGAAAAACTTCGCTCTCCAGATGCAACAGATACTGGAACTGTCAGTAAACGTTTTAAACTTGTGGCGACATTTGGAAAAGAAGTCTCCAAGTTGTATTTGTATTAAAACTTTATGAGTTCTTCGGGCTGCTTTCTGTTTTTTATGATAATTTTTAGAGAAATTAACTCTTGATATAATTCTACGCCACTGATATCACAAGATTCACCATCTTTAAATTTATTATGGAGATTGAAACAACTTTTTTTTATTTCCTCATGTTCCATATCGATAAATTTGTATAGAAATCCAAAACATTGTTCGAAATTTGACAAAGTTTCAAAACGGGTGGTAAGAGATGAAATAGCTGAAAAAATTAATTTGAAAATGTTCTTTTGGAGTAAATTGAATATCTTCATCTCCTTCATAGCTAAATTGTTTTCGGTGATGTCGGCGACGTACACTAATTTCAGCAGGAAAATCCGGTTCTGTTTCAAGTGCTTTACAAAGTTCATTAGAAATCTGCAAATAATTTTCGAAACTTTCGTCATTTCTAATGCTTTTGAAAAATTTCAAAACTTCCTTAATTGTTTCAGCACACGAACTGATATTCCAAGAAACTTTCTGCATCATTTTGCTAATAAAATCTACCTTTTCCAAGATTTCGTACCATATTATTATTGAAGAAATAAATTTATAAGATTTAAGTTTCATTGCCAAACATTCAGCTTCATGTTGAACTGTTGGCATTGAAGATTCCTCAGCTATTTCTATAAGGCAAGCTGGATCATTTAGTTCTATACACATAGCAAAATATTCTTAATCAATTTCAGTGATATCGTCGATATTTGTAACTGCAATATCTCCTATTTCATCATTACTACTAATATTGTCATTATCATTTGTATTTTCAGCAGATAATTCATTTTCATTGGAAAAAAATTCACTGCTTAGATTTGCTTGGCGACTGCAAGCATTTTGCATTTCTGGAGGTTTTTCCAAATATTTGGTTAGTGAACCAAAGATTTTTTTAGCAACATGTTGTTTTTCTTCTCGCTTTCTTTTATATTGTGCTCCAGACAATCTTTTCGTTTTTCTCCCAGTCATTCTTAGGCATTTTACTAAAATGTTTAAAAATATCAATAAGAATTTATATTGAAATTAATTTATTGTAGAATTAAATTCATTACCTTTTTCAACCTTTTGTAACAAAGCGTTGGGTGAGGCGGTGAGGGAATCTGCCCAAGCGCTTTCCGAGTTTGAATAAGGTTTTATTGCCACGCAGCTGAGACGCTTGCCGTGTTATAGACAGACAGGTAAATCACATATTATAACACACACACGCGCTCCCAACTTACCTACAGCCAGGTAGAGCAACTGAACAAACGTCAAAGATGAATTTGCACTTTGCACTTGATTCTGATATGGTCTATGCCGAGCGCATGTGAGAGCATGCTGGCGCGTAGAACCCGTAGAACTCAGTAAGGTTAAAATCAGTTAGAATAAAGAGAGATGTACTCTGTTCATCGTGGGTTAAAAAGAGTGTTCATCTCTATTTATTCTTACATCACGGAGTTCTATGCGGCCACTGCGCCAGCATGCACTCGCCAATAAGCGCACAGAATAATATTCTGTGATAAGCGCAGCTAAAAAAAATTTAGTACGCCATAGAGCGCAATGATAATGATTACAATTGACGAATTGACAACAACACTCAACTATTTGACAATTTACTTCGATTATATATGACTATGACTATATATTAACATTGTTATTTTGCTTTTTAATTTTTTTTTGTTTTTCTGGTCGTCAGGCCGCCTTTTAATTTGGCCGCCTGCATGCGGCGCACCTAATGAACGCCGGTCAGGCACGGCCCTGCATTAACTCTACTAATGTTAGAAGGGGTACACTATTCAGTGGAACCCCTAGAGCAAATGAAATAGGAACAAATGAAAGCAGAACAAACAAATATGAAATTTAAACTTATGATCCACAATTTATCGATACAAACCAGTCTGATGTCGACACAGACAGAGCGAATACCATATGAATTTCTCATGGTACAATATTTATGGCAGATAGACAGACCGATTTAGCAAAAAAGCCAATGATAGGGATAAAAGAGTTAATCAACATACAGTAAATGCAGTTATTGATTCTGGACCAGATAGCACTATTATCGAGGCTAAACTGTTGAGTCAAAAGGAATTGGAATCCTTATAAGTGACAGAGTATGCTTATTAGGTGCTATTGGAACACAGTTGAACATCATTGGAATGTTATCATGTCAGATAAAGTTATATGACCAAGAGTTACATCATGATATGATAGTCATGCTCAGTTTGCCAGCAGAATGTATATTGAATGTTTTAAAGAAACTAAAAGGAGAGGAGTTGTCTTTGATTGTGCCACAGGTTTATTAGTTCGATCATTTGGTAGAAAGAGGACAATTTATAATGACAAAACAGCGTTTATGGATCACACCACAATGATCCCCGCCAGAGCAGTAAGTAAACATTGGCAAGAACACGTATTATTTGAACCAGATGCTAGTTTCTCAAAAAAGTAGAATATACCTGTCACGTACAATGTGGAGAAAGTTGGAAATGGCAGAATAACAATTCGGGTAGCTAACTTAGATATTGAACCAATAAAGTTGTATCAGGATACTAGAGTTGGAAAGGTATCTCAACCAAATGGATCAACGACCACAGAACAGGGTTCAATTCTATCAGAACAAAAGAAGCAAAGAGAACCGGACAGAGTGTTATGATGTTCCAACAGCCAATAGTAAAGTCCTCACGCTGAGCGAAAATATCCAAGTAAATCGATTATTGAGAAAATATGATCAAGTGTTCGTGATTTGGGAAAGACAATTTTACTCAAAGACCCAAAATCAATAAAGTTGAGATCATACCGAATACCGTTCAGATTTGAAGAGCAAGTTGATAAACAAATGAAACTAATGTTAAAGCATCGTATTATCAGACATAGCAAATCACCATATCAATCACCTATGACAGTGGTTACAAAGAAAGAAGAAACTAAATACATCGCCATATCACAAACGGATGGGTTAGTCGAAAGGTTCAATGGAACTCTCGCTAATATACTCACATCGTACACTAATTCAGGTCAGACAAATTGGGATGTACATATTCCGTCATGTTTATTCGCATACCAAAATGCAGTCCACGAAGGTACGGGACAAACTCCATTTTACCTGATGTATCTAAAGCAGAGTAAAATGCCAGTAGATTTGTTGTTTTATCTGAAAGCCACATAATACCTAAATCAAGAGGACTATCTCTTGGAGATAAGAGAAAGGATGCAAGAGGCATGGACAGAAGCCGGCCTCAATATAAAGTATAATCAAGAAGATCCGAAAGAGTACCACGATCGCAAAGCAAAAGATCACCAAATATTGGTGGGAGACAAAGTTATAATGGAAAAACATTAACAATAAGAAAGGCTTATCCGCAAAGTTAATGCGAAATTTCAAAGGACCTTATAAAAATTAAAGGTACCTTAAAGGTACCTAAAGCTAAGAAGCATAACACTAATTATGAACTTGATTTGGTGAAACTTGATTTAACTATGCATTAAAACCTTTATACTCCACTCGATTAACTTCCGAACCCGAATGAAAAAATATGATTAAATTAAAAAAAATGAACCATAATAAGAGAGAAAAAAGTTAAAGCAAGCGTTTGAATTTATTAACTTAAAAATTACATTATTCATAAAACAAACTTACCACAAATGCATAAAATTCATAATCACCGAAAACTTAGAGCTATTTTACAAATTTTAAACTAGTTAAGTTAACAAACCAGTTTACAATACAAAGTGAAAAAATGAATTTTCAGTCGGTATTTATACTGATTTTGATTGTCCGCCTACACATTTGCTGTCACTCTATGCAATCAGAATGCATGTAATTTTGATTAACTGTACACCCATACACGAGTTCTGCCATATTTAATTTGCATGCATTTTTTATTTAATTGATTGTTTAAAGCAATCGACTTAATTAATAAATTTACTATTTTATTTCATTATCAATTTTAATGGGATTTTTTTTATAATTACTTTTTTAAATAAGATTTTCGTATTCTTTTTCTTAAATTCTGAACTCTTTTTCATAGCTCCTTCGTATGTAAATACGAGCCATAACATCCCTAATTAATTTGATTATGGTCATTCTTATGTAAATACGACCAACAATCATTTTATATTATTATTATCATTTTATATTATTAATTATTTATTCTATTTATTATTCTTTTTTTCGTGTTGGCAAATTTTTCAACTGCGTTGTTTCTCTCTTAATTATGTTGATGATTGCAACTTCTTGCTTTTATTAATTTATTATATGTGTTTTATTTATTCTCAGTGTGTTGTTTACTTTACTTTGTATTATTTGATGTATAATCATAGGTTTTAATTCAACTTGGTGCGGTTTTCATGTTATGTATTTCTGATTCATAAAACAAGCTCTCAATTTTTGGCTCTAACCCAACACCTAATAGTATGAAAGTTTGAATTAGTAATATTGGAGTCACCCAAAGTCATTAGTAAAATCATTAGGAATTATGCCCAGTATACTATTTAAGGTTTATAAAACTTAATCACGATTGGGATCCAATACACTTACTAGTAGAACTATAATAGATAGTAAAGATCTGAATCATCATGGGCGTTTGTTAAGAGCCAGTGCTTCCTCATCTCGTTTTTGTTTATCTTTTTCATAAACGCCAACAATATTGTTGAGGTTTTAAAAGTAAATTGTTAAATTATATAGTTCAGATTAAAAGGAAAACCGAAATTGAATGGCGGTCAAGTAGAGAAGCAATGGCAAAGAAAGATATTATAAAAACAGAACTATAAAATGGTACAATCAGACATGAAATGAAAAATTTCGTAAACCTGAGGAAGTAGGATAAAGTGAAAAGTTATCGAGATTGAAGCTGGAAAACGGGAGAGGGGTAGATTATGGGATGGTGAAGAAGACAGTGAGCAAGAAATTGTTAGGAAATGTTTAGAAAAGGTCGTAAAACAGATAAATATGAAAAAACGTAAAATATTAATTAATTAATTAATTAATTAATTGGCTAAGGGGAAGCCCGACCACAGCAATTTGGAAGGGTAAACAAACGAGGAATTCAGAGGGTAATTATCCAAACAACCGGATAAACGGGGGTAAACAAAAGAAGGGGAATTACGAAGAGGGTCAAGAGAAATAGCTAATTAGGGAATGATAACCAAAGAAGTCCAAACCAATTAGGTCAAAAATGGGGCAATTACAACGATTATGGGAGTATATAAGGAAACTCAAAATTCACATAATCGGCCGTAGCCTTAGGTAGGGAAGAAGAAATTGACAATAGGAGTTAGAGGAAAAAAATAAAGGAAGAAAAGGAGTTTAAGAAAAATTGAAGAGTTAGACAAGGAGTGTTAAAAGAGATTTGATCTGAGAGCGGAACCAAATCGAAAGGTGAACTTATTTTTAAAATCGTACAAGGTCGAGACCTTCCAGAGAGGAGTTCGATCGGAAATTGTGGTTAACTAAAAGTGTCGTTATTTTTATAAAAACAAATATACGTTGGGAGTTGTCTTTTTAATTTTTGAAACACGTGGAGTCAGAGTAACCAACGGTTGATTTTGATATCATAAAACCCAACAATATCAAAAAATTTTTATTATTTTATTTTAAGATAATTTTTATTTAAATTTTTTCCTTAAATTTATAATTATTTCTATTAATGAAATTTTCATTTGCTTTAAATGTTTTTCTAAGTGATTTTCATGATAATGAAACGTTATACACTTTTTGTAACGACACCTTTAACCAACCTATTATAATTTCGTTAAAATATAATTTTAAATTAATTTTAATATAATTTTATATTTTTGAAAATTTATTTACATTTTTTTATAACTTTATATTATTAAATTTTCATATTGGATTCATTATAATTATTTTTCTTTTTACTTCTACATACTTTTAGTTATTGTTTAAATACTCTATTCTTTCTGAATTATTTGCTATAAACAATTGATGTGGTATATTTTATGATTTTTAATTATTTTGATAATCCTTATATTCTTAATTTGAATTAAGTTAAAAAGCAACAATTTAATCTTAGATATTATCACAATGAATGGTCATTCAAATTCCTCAAATTTTAATCAAACATATGAAAATTCTAATCCATATATAAATTCACATAATCAAGGTGTTTTTTATCCTCCAAATTATCATAATAATCCTGTCACTAACGATCAAATGAGCAAAATCAATTCACCCTATTCCGGTGTTCAAAATTACGAATTGCCAGTTGTACCAAATCATTATCCACCAAATAGTTATGGAACGATTTATAATAATGCCATTAATCCACCAAATTTTGACACTTCAACAAATTTTCCTAACTCAAATGCTATTAATAATTCATATCTTCCAAATATTTCAAATAACGCAGTGCAGAATTTGCCATTTCAAAACGTGCCTGACGTACAACACAATGCAAAAAAATCAGAATATCAAAACTATTACCCACCGGCATCTCCAAGTTCTTCAATGTCAGAAAATTTCAGAAACATGCATTTGAACAGTTCTTTTCAAGAAAAAACGGTTGATTTAATGCAGAAGAGAAATTTATTCACTGAAGATTGTAATTCAGATTTCTCATGTAGTCCAAAAACAAATTTCCCGGTAATTTTAATAAATTTATAGCCTAATTTATACATTTTTCTCAAACAAATTGTGTATTTTTACTATTAATATAGATGGTGTAAGAAATTTTTTAAAAGCGTTTTTAAGAATTTTGAAATTTCTATTACCGATTTGAAAAATATTTGTTATTAAATTAAATTACCTATATTTTATTATTTAAATTCTATAAATTTTGAAACATTCCAATGTTCCAATTGTAATGGAACACTATCTCCATTATTGAACACATTTAAAATATAAAAATTCCTGTTTCAATGGTTACAAATATTCTGAATTTTTATTATATACCAACCTTAATTATATTCTAAGAAAATATTTATTAGGGTATTAAATATCAAATATAAAAATATAAAAAAAATATTTGAGTGCCACAGACCTTTTTAAGCAAAGAAGCATTTCGAACCATTTTAAAAGGTAAATTTTAAATCGTATAAAATTAAAAAAAATCGTAAAGAAAACTAAATAGACAGTTGGGTGTAATTTGCATCAGGGATTTTAAGTGATTTCCTTGGCTTCAAGGATAATAATTAAAAAATGTGAATGTTCAGAAATTATAGATATTTCGTTTTCCGTATTTAAATTCATGATTATTTAATTTTTATTCAGATAAACGTTGATCCAAAAATAATGCAATGCACGCTTAATACTTTACCAGTTGAAGCTAATTTGCTTTCAAAATGTAGATTGCCTCTTGGAGTACATATTCAGCCATTTAAAGACAGTGATATTATCACCGTTTCTACAAATTCAGTAGTCAGATGCAGACCATGCAGAACTTACATAAATCCGTTTGTTACTTTAACTGACAATCAAAGACGCTGGCATTGTAACGTCTGTGGTAAAGTGAATGATATACCCGATGAATTCATGTACGATCCAACCACCAAAGTAAATCGAAATAATTTTATTTTTACTAAATATTGCTTTATAAATTAAACTATAATTAAGTTATTTTTATCACTCTTCAATTTGCCGAAAAATGTTTGTCATCAATTAGGTTTATTTGGTGCTATTATTGCCACATCTTAAATAAACATATTTCTAGTGCGTTTTTCTGCATCTATGTAAAAAATTTCGAATTTTAATAGTTTTTAAAAATGCACGGGTGTTTATTAGATCTATTCTTTAAGGAAATATGTTATCTTTGTTTGTTTTCTTTTTAAAAACCTTCAACTTATTAAAAATACTCATAATTTATTAATTGACGAATAAAGGGGTAAATGTACTTATTTGAGCAGTTAAATGTTCAAATTATTTAGTGAGTGAAATCGAATTAAAAATTATGCAATTAAACTACTAATACAGATTTATCAACTTAATAGTAATTTGTTTGTGCTAGCAATAAAGGAAACTGGAGAGCAGTAGCGATGAAAACACGAAAGCCGTTTCTCCGTCACTTGTGACAATTGAATTATTTTTCTAACAGGATGGGGACTTGGTAATCAGTTGGGGCAAGGTCGGGTGAATACGGTGGATGGCCCTTGTAGTTTGAGCAACGTTTTGTGTGACTTATGTTCTAGCGTTCTATTTCAAGAAAATTGACTTCACTATTTACCAATTTTATGAAGCTGTGTAATGATACCAACGGTGGACAACTAAATAGAGACTTAGCGTTTTTGATGAATAGGTCGGTTTCTAACTGTGTTTTGGCATTTAATTTATATCCAATCATTGTTCCAAACGTTTATGATTGTCGAAAGAATCAACTTTTGATCATACCCAACAATACAATGTCAAACTCTGTTTCTAGTAAATGCGTAGTTTAAGATATTTTCGCTTTAACTACAGTTTCCAGATCGTCCTTCATGTTCTCACGTTGTATACATAATTTATTTTCAAAATCAACATCACTACAGTTTTTCCCCAGATATAAAATCTCTTCAAATTCAATCTCTAGGCATTCTAATGTTTTTTATTAAAATCAATTTTTTAGATGAAAAATATCTAAACCAAGTTATACGAAAATATGCAAAATTTTTTCATAGTTTTGTTTTTAAATGCAACTTAAAATGCACCAGGTTAAATTTCTGGAAATTGATCGTTTAATAATTGAATTTTATCAATAACTTACAACGTAAAATTATTCATTAAAATTCACAATTGATATTTTATTGATATGTACTAACGGAATAATCCATACAAACAAGAACTTCCAAGGGGTTTTTGGGAGGAGAAGAAAATTAAAGTTAATACACAAATTGAAAATGAAGTTTTTGAGGACTATATATATATATATATATTGAAATCAAAATAAATTTAATTTATATTATATTTAACTCTCACTCTTAATATCAACCAATGATTATTGTATACATTGGCCTTTTTAATTGAATGTTATGTTAATCATATTTGATGTTGTAGTTCAGTAGTAAAAACTAGTTTCACTCACTATAATTAATCATAGTTGATAATTTTTCAGTATTTAGTTTTCATTAATTTACAAACTTTTTAATCAAAATTAATGCACACATACAAATATTTAATTATTTTATGTATTACAGTCATATGGTAATCCTTCTCAGAGACCGGAACTTAAGTTTAGTAGCATTGAATATACAGCAAATTCAGAATATACTGTTCGTCCTCCAATGTGTACTATGTATGTATTTCTGTTTGATGTAAGTAAAGCAGCGATCTCAAGTGGTTATTTGAGTCATGCTTGCAAAATTATCACAGAAAACTTAAATAAAATGCCTGGTGATAGTAGAACTCAAATAGCATTTTTTACATATAGTTCATGCTTAAATTTTTATCAAATAAGGGGTAAATGATTATTATTTTACAATTAGGATTTTAAACATATTATTAGATAATTCTTACAAAACCCTCATTTGGACTGATATTGACGAAGTAGAATTACCATTATCAGAAGATCTGTTGGTTAATCTTCAAGATCGAAAAGATATTATTATAGAATTTCTTGAAAACTTACCTTCAAATTTTGAAGCTACAAATGATTCTGGAAATTGTTTAGGATTTGCAATTCAGGTATTAATTTTTACATTTTACATGTTTCAAAATTTATATATTTTTATAATTTAGAATATATTTTTGAGTATTATATTTTTTTATATGAATTAATTTGATTCAATAAAATTCCAGATAGTTCATATATAATTCATAAGTGAATTGTAAATAAAAAATTACACTTTTACTTCATATCTTTGATCTGTTCATTTAAGCATTCATTTATCTTTATTTTGTTTTCAACTATTTAATTTTTCTATTTACAGGTTTATTAATAATTATAAAGAATTTATTAATCAATATAAAGAATTTATTAATCATTATAAAGAATTTATTAATCATTATAAAGAATTTATTAATAATTATAAAGAAAAATCATAAAGAACCCATGAGTCCTGAACACAAAAATGCATTTACAAATATCCTCGGCTTAGAAGAACAATCAAATAATCCCAGGAAAAGAAGAACAGCCATCACGCAAAAAACTCTTGAACTTTTGAAGGATATGAAGTTTGAAGGTGACGACGTCGCAAAAATGGCGAGAGTGTTGAAGATTTCGAATAAGTCTGTATATAAATGGCTAACTAAAATTGAACAGGCTGACGATGAAGATTTTATAAAAAATATTCAGTTCAAGAAACCTGGAAGAGCAGCCTTTGGCATTACAGAAAAAATTCTTAAAGTTGGAGAATGCATTCCACACGATAATTCCTTTAACCAAACAGGGATTGCTAATTTTTTAGAAACTGAGAATATTAATATAAGCCAACTTAATTTAACGAGGAAAAGACTTAAGAAAAGGCCAATTAAAGTAGAATCTCCTGAATGATTGCACAAAGAAAAATATTTGCTTTGAAATTCAGAAATATAAGAAATAATGTCATTTTATATCTGGATGAGACTGGGTTTAATTTGCATACGGTCCCCAATTATGGATATTACCTAGTTAATATTCCAGCTGCAATAACTGTTCCAACAAACAGAGGAAGAAATATTAGTTTATTGTCGATAATTTCAAACAAAAAAATTCTGCATTTTAAATTAGTCGAAGGTCCATTTAATGGTAGCCTGGTTTTAGAGTTTTTGATAGAATGTAAAAAATTAGGCTATTTTTCTCTTGATAAGGTCATTCTAATGGATAATCTAAAGTTTCACAAGACACGAGAGGTTGCTACGTGGTTTGAAAACAATAATGTTGATCATACTTATCTGCCCCCTTTATAGCCCGCAATTGAATCTCACCGAAGAAATATTCTCCTGCCTAAAAAATAGATACTTCACTATTAGACCACGTCCTCAAAATGCCACGGATATTATCAATAATGTCAGCTCTACAATTGGGAATATGAATAATGATGTATAATATAAATTTAACACCATATTTAGTCATCATAACATATTTGTAATTTTTATATGATTATTTATATTTTCTTTATAATGATTAATAAATTCTTTATAATGATTAATAAATTCTTTATAATGATTAATAAATTCTTTATAATGATTAATAAATTCTTTATAATTATTAATAAATTCTTTATAATTATTAATAAATTCTTTATAATTATTAATAAACCTGTTTTTAGAGTTTTTGATAGAATGTTTTTATGAATTTTTGACATTGTTTTTTCAAGTATTGTGTAATGCAGTGTTAAATATCATTGAAAACTAAAACTGTCGAAAATTAAACAAAGATAAATGAAATCATGAAAATTAACAAAATGGAGATAAAAAATCAATTGTGTTATGAAAATTGTATAAAAGTACAATAAACGTGTATTTTTTGTATTACCGGTACTTAATATTGAAACTTTCAAACAATATAAAGACAATTTTCGAAAATTAAATCTTCAATTAATAATTTCTTCAAATTTATTGATCAAGATAATAGTGAAATAAAATTTCACTTTATATTTAAATTTCTTTAACTCTTTAAGACCTCAGTATTTTGATGTTTAGAATTTTCCTTGATAATAGTTGTTTGTAACGTTTATCATTAATAAATCCGTTTGTGACTTAACCGATTGCATAACTTGTAATTAAATTGTCGTGACAAACGGACCAAGGGGTTAGACCTATGTGACAGTTTGTTACATAATGGATCAAAAGCTGCTGAGCGACCCTTTACCGAATGAATACAATTCAATGCACCAAATCATTACTCATCGACTAAGCATGCTTTCTCATATAGGGTTCATCGCGAATAATCCTCTAGTAACGTCAAAAATTTAAATTATACAGTTAATTTTTTAAAAATATATTTATCAAAAATTAAAAATATATTTAAAAATATATTTGGAAAATTTATTTAGTTTGGTTTTTGTGAAAAAATGCGATTGATCATGCGTAAGTTTGATTTTGTTTTCTCAAATGTGCTTACATAAGTTATGTAAATCCTACATAATATGAGTTAAAAATTTTATGTGAACTAGAAATTACCCAAAAAATAGAAAATAGAATATTAATTTATTAACTTTATTCATATTGTTCGAAACAGACTATGATTCCCATATTTGGGAACGGAAGAACCAGAAGAAAGCGAAAGTGAAATAGAAGCAAAATACGCACGATTAGAAATGGTAGGCTTAAAAAGAATAATGGCAGAACAAGCAGAAAAAGAAAATGCCACAAAAAACGCATAGAAAAAGAAGTTGAAGCCAAAATATTAAGAAAGACAGCAAAAGCAGAAGAAGAAAAAGCGACAAAAACCGCATAGAAGAAGAAGCGGAAGCTAAAACAACCGAGATAACGAATAAAAATAATATGACTAAAAAAGAAAACGACCGGAAAAGGAAAAAAATCCAAAAGAAAAAAAGGCAAAATATCATAAAATAGAATATAAAAACTAGGAAGCAAAAAATCTTCAAAAACCAAAATCACATAAGTGACGATGATTGTACCCGCATCGTTAAAATGGTACATTGGTACATAGGTTTCCTACTGTTTTTGCCTTGTATATTAATTATGCATTTATTAAATTTAAATAATAATAAATCTTTGACTTTGTTTAAGGTTCAATTTAAAGTATATACTTGAAAACGTATAAGAAAGGACAATTTTTTAAAATATTAACTACTGCGTTATGACAAATTCTACTTTACAAGTAATGGCAAGCAAGTCAAGCATGCGACTTTTTCTTTTCAATGTAAAACATGGAATTAAATTTTTATTTGTTACTATTTGTTTTTATTAACGCTTTCTATTTTACTAAGTATTTTGCTGTTAATTAAAAATTCAAGTCAAAATAGATTTATAGGTTTTTGTCAAATATATTTTGTTATTTTGCAAATATATATTATGTTCACCCATTGTTCACCGCAATAGAATAAAGAATATTTCGCATCAAAATGATTTCAATAGAAATCAATTATTAAAATTAAATGTTTCATAGAAAACTATTAAATAGTGGGAATAGAAATTCGTTATTATATTCAATGAGAGCCACTTAACAAACTAGATGTTACTTTATCATCAAATCATTACAGAGGGATTAGATTTGTTAATGTTTATTCTCAAAACTTCAAAGTCATTTAAAATTAGTATTCCATTTATTTTCATTTCAACTGTTTGACAAACTTCCCGACTTTTTTAGAAACATGCATTACAGTCATATTAAAGTAACATTTTAAACTTTTTTATTTGGATTTCGATGTTCATAATTTGAAATTGTATTTTTTCTAAAGCCTGTGTTCAAGTCTTAATATCAAGGATTATAGTAACAGAAGAAGTGGGTTTATCATGACGCAAAATTATTCTTTTCGTTGGAAAATCTTTCAAATTCTGTTTTCATTATATAAGCTTCTGTGTTAATCTCTGAAAAAGATATATATTCAAAATAATTCTTAGTTGATCATAATGTCTAAAATGTGAATTCTTTAACTCTGGCTTAATCATAAATCTTGTCCATATATAAAAGAACGTCATGAATTTTAGAATACAGTTAGAGATAAATTCTTTATTATATTCTAATTACAACCGAGGCTTTGAATATCATTCGATTTAAATTCCAATTAGACGGAAGCACCAAACCATCAAATAAAATTAACTATAAGGAACACACAATACACATCCTCGACAATAATAATAATAATAATAATAATAATAATAATAATAATAATAATAATAATAATAATAATAATAATAATAATAATAATAATAATAATAATAATAATAATAATAATAATACTTATAGCGTGTCTGTGACTATTTTAGTCTTCAAAATAACAACCAAATCCTTTTCTCCATGTAACATAACTTTTCTTTATAATGCGTTTTTTATAAATTTATATCACATATTAATAACAGTCAGTTTGAAAATTTGTGTTACACGAGTAAAAACTTTATCTATAGTTATAATGAAAATGAATCAAATGAAAAACAAAGGATTTTACTAATAAAAAATTAATTTCTTAATCTAAAAATTTCTTCAAAAGGTGGCTATGAAACTTATTAGTCACAATGGTGGTCGAATTACAATTATCAACGCATCCTTACCAAATATCGGTCCTGGTGAACTCAAAGTCAGAGAATACAAAGATGGCGATTTGAAAACGCTGCAACCAGCAACAGATTTCTACAAATCTCTGGCATTGCAATGTGCAAATGATCAAGTTAGATTAAATAAAAATTGATATTTTGTATTTATATATGTCATATGTTAGATATCAGTTGATCTTTTTTGTATTAATCGTCAATATTCTGACTTAGCCAGTATTTCTGCTATATCACGTCACTCTTCTGGTTGTATGCAATATTATGGAAATTTCAAAGCAATTATAACTAAAGAGCAGCGCTTAGAACCCGAAGAACAACTGGATTTTGATCGTTTTATTAAAGATTTCAAAAGATACCTTACAAGAAAGATTGGATTCGAAGCAGTAATGCGAACGCGTTTTACCAAAGGATTAGACTTAACTGTTGATTTCTTTAATTGTTTCCAAGTTGATTTAAATGAATTATTTAGGCATTCCATGGGAATCTGTTTATGCGATCAACCAATGTTATTGCTTTACCGGTAGTTAATCCAGATAATAGTTATTTGATTCAATTTAAGATTAATAACAGCTTATCAGAGTGGAACTATGTAATTATACAGGTAATACAGCACAATTACTTAACTCATTACGTGTTTTTAAGAAATAACTAGTTATGATTTATAACTTATAGTTGCTAAGGCAACGTCAAACACAATTTTCCAAATATATCAAAAAGTAGTAGGTAGACGTGAGCCCCTTCCGCCACCATTAGTTACCGCGCACTGGTTAGCAACAGAGCCCCTACCCCCATATTTTTCCCAGGTCAAGTCGCGATTATTGATTTTCGCGATTATTGATTTTCGCGATTATTGATTTTCACGATTTTTGATTATCGCGATTATTGATTTTCACGATTTTTGATTATCGCGATTATTGATTTTCACGATTATTGATTTTCACGATTATTAATTGCCGCGATTATTGATTTTTAAATTTTTATTGATTTTAAAGTGCATTTATTGATTTTTAAGTGCAAAATTTTCAAATTAGAAATATCAAAAAGTGAATTTCTATCACCAAGGCTGTCTCAATGTCAAGTGTTTCTAAATATTATAATATTAGAACTAGTAAAATAAAATTTAGTAATAATAAATCTTTTAAAAATGTAAAATTCCGATTTGCTAATATAGTGATTTCGGATTTGAACCCGCTGGGTTTCTAAATTATTGGAACTGGAATCGACGGGTTTTAAAAAGGTTGAGTTTTCCATGGCATGTGTACAACTAGTGGTATACACACAGTAAACCAAGTAAAATACTTTTTCCCAGGCTTTCCGCTATTTGCCACCTGTGATACTCGACGGCTGTATGCTTACAGTAAATGTGTAACATGTAACATCATGTAACATGGGGTAACGATGTTCAATGCCTAATAAGCTTAGAAAGTAAATGCCATGAAGAACATATTAATTTAAAATATTTAATACACATTTTATTTTATTCGATACTAGCTGGGGTACCCGGCATTGCACGATTTAAAAAATACTAAATAAATTAAAAATAAAAATTTTTTTTTCAATTCATTCATTTAAAAAAAATAAATAGTTAAACATAGATGGCAATGATTTAATTATAAGATAACGCCAATCAAACATTCTTTTCACGATATATTTCGACAGTTTTCCTGTCATCATCAGGTGGGATATAATAACTCATTAAATTAAGGATTTTAAACAATTTTATTAATTATATATAAAAAAAATTTTTATTTTATAAAAAAAATATATTATTTATTTTAAAATTTTAACATTTAGGCGTTGTTGATAAAATCATTGAATCCGAAAATTAATGTGCAGAATGCAGTAAATACTTTTGTTTTGAGTGTTTTTAAATAAGTTTTATTATATTGTATGTATTGATTGTATTAATTGTATTAATTGATTGTATTATTGATTGTATTAATTGTATTAATTGATTGTATTATTGATTGTATTAAATTAAATAATTAATAAAAAAATTTTTAAATTATTAAATTAAATTTTAAATGTTAAAATTTTAAAAAAATAATATATTTTTTTATAAAATAAAAATTTTTTTTATATATAATTAATAAAATTGTTTAAAATCCTTAATTTAATGAGTTATTATATCCCACCTGATGATGACAGGAAAACTGTCGAAATTAATCGTGAATAGAATGTTTGATTGGCGTTATCTTATAATTAAAAAAATAATTTAAAAAATACATTAAAAATTTTATAAAAAAAATCTCGGAAGTTGCCTTTGGGTACCAAATTTTATGATTGGAGTGCAATGTATTGATGAAATTTAAAACTAAGTATGATCCAGGTAGTCCCCGACTTACGACCGTTTTTTCCAATTTTTTTCATAGAAAATACTTAAAAAAACAAATATGTAGTTGCGGGGAATCCCTAAAATATATGAGAAAAATTTAAAAATAAATAGATTTACATACATATTTAAGTACAAATAATACATTACATTAGCTAAGTCGGAATGTTTCTAAGTGAATAATTTTATATCATCCCAAAATTGGCTGGAACTAGTAAAACTAGTAAAATTAAAAGAAGTGTTATAGACTTGGAAACCAAACATAAAATAATATTACAATTTGAAAGTGGTAAAAAAGTGAAAGATATAGCACATGATCTTAAACTGTCTCATTCGACAATATCGACGATTTTAAAGGATAAAAAACGAATTTTGGAAGCTGTAAAAAAGAATTGACATCTATGAAAACTACAATAATAACCAAAAATAGACAAGGTCCCATACATGATATGGAAAAATTATTAGTGATTTGGATGGAGGATTTGATTCAAAAACTAATTATTCTAAGTCTCGCAATTATCCAAACCAAAGCATGTAGTCTTTTCAATATGTTAAAATTAAAGGACGGTAAAAACTATTATCAGACTTTTACTGCAAGCCATGGTTGGTTTCAAAGATTTAGGAAGAGAGCAAATTTTCAAAATGTAAAAATTTGTGGAGAGGCAGCTAGTGCTGATTATAAAGCTGCTGAGGAATTTGTAGTTAAATTCGATGAGTTTCTAAAAGAAAACAATTATACAAAGGAACAAATATTTAATGTAGATGAGACTGGTCTATATTGGAAGAAGATGCCTGAATGTACGTATATTCATAAGGAGGAAAAAGTATGCCAGGGTTCAAGGCTTTTAACGACCGAATAACAGTTTTATTAGGCGGAAATATTGCTGGTTATAAATTGAAACCATTTGTAATACATCGCTCGAAAAATCCAAGAGCATTTAAAGGAGTAAATATTAATATGTTACCACGGCATTACAACTCAAATAAAAATGCTTGGATAACAGGATTACTTTTTGAAGACTGGTTTATGAAAGTATTTGCGCCCGAAGTAAAAGAATATTGTAATCAAGAGAATATTCCTTTTAATATACTTTTACTACTGGATAATGCACCACACCTATGCGATTAAATTTTTTTTATGAAATCCGACTTACGACTTAATCGATTTTAGACCGATGACCAGGAACCTATTTCGGTCGTAAGTCGGGGAATACCTGTAACACTTTAGAAATTTTAAAAATGTTAATGTGTATCTACTGTAGTAAATGAAGGTGACCCTGACTAGGGTTAGGGTACCCTAAGGGTGGTCACCTGGGGTTGAAACATAGCCTATGACCTATCCCGAGTCAAATGAGGGTCACATGCCAAATTTCAGCACCTATGGGTAACAAACAAACAAATAAACTTTTATCTTTATATATTAGATTTACGTATAATTTGAAATTATTTAATTCTTCCGATATAACTTAGTTATTTTAAATTAATGAAAAGTTTTTCGAACCGTCTAACACGTTTAATAAATCATCATTTCTTCTATTAGACCAGGAAGGCCAACCTGTGGCTCGCGAACCGCATGCGGCTCCTAATAAATGCTCTTGATTCACTTTTTATTTTTCCATTATATTTAAGAATTATTGTCGTTGAGTATGTGTCTCAAAATGTCTTTTAAATTACTCATCACAAATATAAAGAATAAATGCAACGTTGTAACAAATTTTATTTTTGTTCAAACTAAAAAAGATATTTGTATCAAATTTGCTAAGATTATAATTTTAATATGTTATCGAGGAGCTTGGCCATCCCTGTATTGTGTACGTCTTTATTTTGTTTAAATTTTATATTATTCCCGTTTTCAATATTATCCAGCTATCATATGCTATTTCATGGTTTCAATCGAAATGTAAGTCATATGACGTTTCTTATCGATTAATATTTAACAAATCATTTAATAAATTACACTATTAAAATGAACAATAGATTCAGTTTTTTTCTTTGGTTATGATAAACAGAAAATTTTCCTTTTCATAACTATTTTGAGATGTACTTATGAATCTATCTAACCAAACTTGTAAAACATGCCAATATTCTATATTATTTCATTTGAAACAAATTTCTTCTTTATTTAGCATGATTAAACCAGTGGTTCTCAATTAATATAAAAGCGCGGAAAAAAAAATACTTGCCCATAATGAGTGACCAATCACAAATTACTATAAATCTGTCGTAAACGTAAACAATGCCTTCTTATAAGCAAAGAAAATACCACACGCAACAATAACAAGCAATAAAAAACACTTTTATATTTGTATGTTTATTTATCTGTGTAACAGCTTTCTTATTGAATCATCTTATAAAATAATTAATTGAGGTTTTTGATGATATGTATCTTAAATGCAAATTTAAAGATAAAATGTCATTTTTTTCGTGGAACACGGGTTGAGAACCACTGGATTAAACATTGATTTATAGTTTAAGTCATAAACTTTAAGAGAATGACGTAAGCGCGAAATTCTAAATGAAAACAAAATAAATTTGAAGACTTTAATTAATTAATTTAATAATTTATAAATCAAGAAGTTTGTTCACAATTATAGAAAGCTGATGATGAATGTAATTCACTATCATCCGTAAAATAGAACTATTTACAGGGTTATTCCCTATTATAAAGCGACTCTTCATAATTATAAATCATTTATTCAATATTCTAAATCATTTATTCAATATTCTAAATCACTTATATAAAATTATAAAGTAAATATTCAAAATTATAAATTAATTATTCTAAATTATAAATTAATCAAAATGATTTTAGAATTAATTTATGGTTTTGGATCATTTTAAAAATAATAAAAAGAAACGATTTAAAATTCATGATGAACGAGTTCAATCCTGATGCAAATAACAACAATACAACCAAGTCTAACCGTAAACAACGCCAGGTAATCACCAACGAAGCCATAACAACAATTAAACGGTTGAAAGACGCGAACCAAACAACGGCATTTATTACCATGACCCTCAATTTAAGCATTGCTGCAGTTGGTTCAACACTTCGAAAAATACACGCGTGTGTTGAAACTGGCAGCAGCCTAAGTACTATACTTAAAAAATCCGGACCAAAACCTCAACCATTGGATTCTAATGTAAATATCCAACTAAATCAAATAATTCAAGAAGATCCAAGCTTGACATAGAGAGGCATGCAAGAAAAGCTTTATAACTCAGGTCTCTCATTTTCTCAGTCAAAAATATAGAAAACATTAAAAGCGCTATCTAAAACGCGCAAAAGAATAAAAAAAGATCAGTAAGAACCGTATCTCCCGAACTGATAAATACTAGAAAGACCTATGCAAGAGAATTTCGTCTTATTCCTAACAGCCGATTGATTTTTTTGTAACCTACATACTGGCAACCATTAGGGTTATTTACCAATAAATACAGTTATAATACAAAAGTTATACACTGTCGTCGTAGCTTTCTTATGTTTCTTCTGGGACAAAATTAATTTTTAGAATAAATAATAAGAATAATTTATTTTATTTTGATTAATTTATAATTTTGAATAATTAATTTATAATTTTGAATAAATGATTTATAATTTTGAATAAATGATTTATAATTTTGAATAAATGATTTATAATTTTGAATAAATGATTTATAATTATGAATAGTCGCTTTATAATAGGGAATAAGCCTGTAATTACTGTTAAATGGCGCTATCTTATGAAATAAACTATAAATATTCATATAAATATTTATAAATATTCTTTTTCACAATATATATGTTACGGTAAATGTACAATCTTGGGAAATGTACACTTTTACCGTAAAATGTGTACATTTCCCAAAAAGTTAGGTATAAGTGAACTGAATATAATGTATATGTACATTTCCAGGCAAATGCCTTTACGTTTTGGTAAATGTATACTCTTACCTTCGTATTTTAAAGCACCAGCACCAACTATTATCCCAATGTAATGTAATTTTAATTATATGTGTTGAAGTGTAATATTCTTTACTTACTATTTACATTTTACATTATACTCATATATATTTATAAAAGAAAAAAAAGACTTGAGCTTTTACACGAAGCGTACGTGTGGGGGTAGGCGGGGGTTGAATGTACGTGTACCCTTGTGAGCAGTACCCTTTGGGGGTCAAATTATAATTTCGGATAGTCCAGACTATATAATATATATTTTCCGGTAAATGTGCACATTAGCCTCCTCATTTGGGTAATGTTCATTCAACTAACATTTACAATTTCAAATAAGGGAAATGTACATTGAATTCACAATGACCATGTCGTTTTGGTAAATGTGAATTCAATGTACATTTCCCTTATTTGAAATTGTAAATGTTAGTTGAATGCACATTACCCAAATGAGGAGGCTAATGTGCACATTTACCGGAAAATGTGTACATTTGCCACAATATCTACTTTTACCGTAACATATATATATATATATATATATTTATTTAGAACGGTTACTTAACTTTTCTGTATCACTAAAAAATAATCTGAATCAAAAATTGTCGAAATGATTAAACTTATATTTTAGTTATCACTTGTAAATTTTTGTCACACGCAGATCCGACTTCAATTTAAAAAAAGAAAAATATTATCGCAGAGATAGAACTGTGCTGTAAAGTGGATAATATTGTCCTTCGAAACCATATTGCTGAATAGAAACCGTCACTGTAATTGCGGGCCACACTGGTGCATTTAAGTGATCATATCATACCCCTAAAGATGGCTTTCCACGACGTTTTGCTTTTAATGTATCTTTTATTATGTTTTATTTCCAAGCCGCCTTATCCTCCTCAATAAAGACTACTCTTAGTTTTTAATTTCTTAGTTCTCTGATTTATATTCTGCAAGATTGTGAGACCTATCATATTTAGGCATCGCCGTGAAAGAGTTTAGTCCGTTAATCGATTAATTAAAGGTTTTAATACTTCTATTGAAAAATTTAACCTACCATGCATTACCATAATGTTAGTTGTTGTATAAAAATCTAAAGTTTCAGAATTATTCTATTCAGATTATCGAAACTTTAGTTCTAATTCAAAACCACATTTAGGAAAATTAGGCTTATTTATATATTATTTATTTTGGTAATTTATTCAGTCTGCCTTGCTTTATACCACAAGTGAATCAGATCGTCGAATCCGTGTCCATACGATGTGCCTTCCTATTTCTAATAAACTCGAAGATATTTTTCTAAATAGTAACGGATCAGCTATTACAGGTCTTATCACAAAGATTGCTGTAGATAAATGCGTCAATAATGGATTTAGTAACGTCCGTGAAGCGTTTGTTAATTCACTAGTCGATCCTCTCAAAGCTTTCAATTCTATGTTCAATCAAAACAATATTTCAAAACCATTACTTTGTCCGATCAATATGAGATATTTGGCACCTTTTGTTCTTGGGTTGTTGAGACATCCTTCTTTCAGAGGAAATTTCATGAATATTGACGAAAGGATAGCAATTTTTGAGTATCTAAGAAGCTTACCACTCTTTGATATTCTCCATAGAGTTTATCCTTATCTGGTTTCAGTAAATCAGTTATCTGAAAACATATCTCTCAAGACTTTAGTCAACAGTACAATTGAAAACCAAGAAAACTCCGAAGACAATTTTCCGTATCCAGTTCGACTCAATTTAACCAGTTCTGTAATTACACGTGATAGTGCGTTTCTTATGGACACCGGCAGCTCTTTCTATTTGTTCTTGGGTAGCGGTGTTTCTAATCAGTTTATGAGGAATTGTTTCAACGTAGACGATGTCAATCAGTTGCCCAGAGATGGATTAGTAACTAACCTTGATCTCAACAATGCTGTTTCAAAGCGAATTCTAAAAGTCAAGAAAGCCATTGCTAATCGCTCAATGGGAATTTCTATGATTACAGTGTTACCAGATAGCAAAATGAGGAGTAGGATATTGAATTATTTGGTAGAAGATAGAATGGAAAACTCAATGTCTTATTTTGAGTTTTTGAAAAGTATTCAATCATCTGTTTATTCATAGCCAATTTAATTTTATTCATGAATATATAAAATACTGATTAAGATTACTCCCTCAAAATAGTGATTATTGGTTATTGTTTGAGACATGTATTTTATTTTGATTTTCTTATTTATTCATAAAATTTCCACTCATTTTATGAATACAATTTATTACATATTTCTAGTTTATTATTATTATTATTATTATTATTATTATTATTATTATTATTATTATTATTATTATTATTAATATTATTATTATTTTTATTATTATTTTTATTATTATTTTTATTATTATTATTATTATTATTATTATTATTATTATTATTATTTTTATTTTTATTATTATTATTATTTTTATTATTATTTTTATTATTATTATTATTTTTATTATTATTTTTATTATTATTATTATTTTTATTATTATTATTATTTTTATTATTATTTTTATTATTTTTATTATTATTATTTTTATTATTATTATTATTTTTATTATTATTTTTATTATTATTATTTTTATTATTATTTTTATTTTTATTATTATTTTTATTATTATTATTATTTTTATTATTATTTTTATTATTATTATTATTTTTATTATTATTATTAATTTTATTATTATTTTATTATTTTTATTATTATTATTTTTATTATTATTATTATTTTATTATTATTTTTATTATTATTATTTTATTATTATTTTTATTATTATTATTATTTTTATTATTATTATTATTATTATTTTTATTATTATTATTTTTATTATTATTTTTATTATTTTTATTTTTATTAATATTAATATTTTTATTATTTTTATTTTTATTATTAATATTATTATTATTAATATTTTTATTATTATTATTATTATGATTATATAAGAATCATTATATATTCTTAGTAAAAGAAGTTTCAGATGTACTTTTTGCATGATAAATTTACAGTAAAATATACGGTAGAATTTTTTTGTTTATGTTTTAAAGCTGTGGAAGATTTTTTAAAACAAAATGTACATGATATTATTGTAGGATATATTTAAAGAAATTTGGTGCTTTCTAAATTTTGTGTAATATAATTTGCATACTATTTATAAGCTTTATTAAAGAGATTTTTAGAAGTATATTTAAATAAAATCGGCTATGGTATAAAAGTCCTTCCATTTCTAAATTTAAATATTAAACATTTAACAAACAATTTCATTATTTCTTAACAACTCAATTAAACAGTCGAAGGCAAATCTTTCTCAACAAACATTCACCAGTTGAACTTTTCAAATGCTTCTTTTGTGGTTTTTCAGAACTTTAAAAAATACGCACTTGGTTGTTACATCAAATATGCCCATATTGCCTATTTCCGCCACACAAAGGAATTTTCTCCATTCTTTGTTGTCAGTGTCATTCAGTTCCCACGTACGTCACAGAAGTGTTTGGATACCAATAACCCTTTTCAATGAACCACCTCACGCAGTGGCGCAGTGAGGCAAAGTGCTGCCTTTGTCAATTTTTTATCTGGTTACTTGAGTTTATTTTGAATTTTCAGCTTATTTTTTTGGGTTATTGTGCACTAATCTGCACTGTGCCAATTAATGCAATTTTATTGAAATCTGCATTTAATAAAAAAAAATAAAAAGGTGAATTTTATCCTTTAAACTACTTTAACTTAGTCTTAAACTAGTACTAGGGACTAATCGGTAGCAGACTAGTAACAAATTAAAAAAGTCTTAACAATATTATTTCACTGACTCTTACTAGAGTTCTCAGACTAGTCTAAAAATACTAGCCGTTATCGTAAATTTTCGTATGCATAATGCATGATATGCTATATCGATACTTATTAGTCCAGCATTTTTTGAAAGCAGAAGTTAATGAGAGTTCTCTTGGTAACTTCCATGCCGTTTCGATCATACTCAACAGTCAAGTTATCGACTCATCAAAATTTAAAATTGCACTTTTCTTGCTTTCAAAGCTGCAAAATCTGTTATAACCTTTTCGAAGTTAATCTTTTTGGACAACTGCCGTTCAATTGAAAAAATTGTTAAACTGGAAAGTCGTGATTCACTCATTGTAGATTTCAGATAGGTTTTGATCAGTTTTAGTTTAGAAAAACTTCTTTCACAGGTAGCAACGTTTATGCTAAAAAAAATTCGGAGTGCAATGGCTAAGTTGGACAAAGTTTCAGTGTATCCCCATTTGACAATCTACTGAAGTACTTCGATAGCTCCATATAAATTAATATAAAATACGATAATTCTTTCCGTGCCGAAAAAAAAGACTCAAAAAATTTTATGTACATATACATTTATTGAATGAAAATTATATACATGATCATGTTGTTAAGGATGGTAAATCATCTCGATCTTTCCTTCTGTCGCGGAATAAACCAACCTGTAATACGAATTCATTTTACAAAAATTAAAAAGTATTCGAAATAATAAGTTTGTTGTAATGATACATAACTAAATTTTTTTTACTAAAAAGCTGTCTAGTGACGTTTGTTTTTGGCGACGCTTCAAAATTTGGTGAAAAGGCAATACAGCATTATCATTAAATAAATTTGTAGCGCGCATAGCTACTGCTTTATTGGGGTGATATTTCTCAATATACGACGCAGCAGTTTCCCTTGATTTCCACATTTCTCTTATTGCGCCAGAAGATTGTTGTTTTATTGTTCCCTCCTCTTTCTCTGACATACTCTCCTCCACAACTTCTTCTTGAGAAACATAATGTAACTCCATTAACTTTTCAGTGGTCAGCTCTTGACTGTGCTCTTTCACAAACTCGTGGATATCATTGCCATTTACCTCTAGTCCCATGGTCGTGGCCAAAGACACGATCTCGTTAACTACAGACTCCACAGGTAATGTTTCAACCCCATCAAAGTTACATTCGCCATCACCATCTGGCCAAAGTTTCTTCCACACAGAAATGAGAGTTCTCTTGGTAACTGCCTTCCATGCCGTTTCGATCATCTTGAGGCTGGCAACTATGTGGAAGTGATCTTTCCAAAACTCTCTGAGAGTGAGATTGGTCTTTTCAGTCATTTCAAAACAGTGCTTGAAGAGTGCCTTAGTGTAGAGCTTCTTAAAGTTCGAAATAACCTGCTGGTCCATAGGTTGGAGTAAGGCAGTGGTATTGGGAGGCATGAAGTGGATCTTGATGAATTTGAATTCTTCAACGAGATCATTTTGTAGGCCTCGAGAATGAGCAGGAGCGTTATCCATAACAAGCAAAACATGTAATGGCAGATTCATATGAAGTAAATATTTTTCACAGAAGGACCAAACACATTATTGAGCCAATCAGTAAAAAGGTCACGTGTCACCCACGCCTTTTTGTTTGACTTCCACATCACATTTAGCCTGTTTTTTTGGACTTTTCACTTCTTGAATGCTCGTGGGGTTTCAGAATGATAAACAAGCAGCGGTTAAACTTTAAAATCGCCGCTTGCATTGGCACAAGAAAGCAGCGTGAGGCGGTCTTTCATTGGCTTGTGCCGGGGCATTGGATCCTCCTCTGCAGTAATATAAGTTCGCTTCGGCATCTTTTTCCAGAAAAGACCCGTCTCGTCATAATTAAAAATTTGTTGCGGCAGATAACCATTAGAATCTATGAGCTTCTTGAAGTCGCAGATGAAGTTCTCTGCTGCCCTCTTTTCGCAACTTGCTGCTTCATCATGCCTCACATCGCTGTTGATGCCGGTTCTTTTCTTAAATTTTCGAACCACCCATGACTTCCCTTAAATACTTCTTCTTGGGCCGTTGATGTTCTTGGCTTCTTCTTTACTAGGTCATCGAAAATCATTTTTGCTTTCTCACAAATGATGTTCTCGTTAATAGTGTCGCCTTGTAATTGCTTCTCGTTTATCCATATAAGAATCAGCCTTTCAACATCGTCGAGAACACGTAACCGTTGCGTAGATATTCTTGTAATTCCTTTTGACGCATCTATCTCCATAATATTGTCCTTGTTTTTAAGGATAGTACAGATCGTAGATGTAGACCGGTCGTATGTGCGCGATAGATCCGCTACACTCACACCCTGTTCTCGATTTTCAATGATTTTACGCTTCGTTTCTATGGTTATTTTTATTCTCTCATGGCTGTCTTCTTGCGACTTTTTTTCGGCGACATTTTGCAAGGTTTATTGATTTTACAATAAAAATCACAAATAATTATTAAACTTTATACTAAACAAATCACAAAAAACATTGTATAAACACAGGTTTGTAAAAATGTATATCACAAGCAAAAGATGCTAGCGGAACAATTGTAAACACATACTGATGTATCCATAAATAATGATAACAAGAATGCTGCAAATATTTTTGTTTTAAAATTTTTGTTTACGTTAATTTTTTTTACAATCCAGGACTTTCACTCGTTATGCGAAAAATCGTTCGTTAAGCGAGTCGTCCTTTTTACAATTTATTTTACTCGTTATGCGAATTTCTCGTTATAAGAGGTGCTCGTTAAGCGAGGTTTCACTGTAATTAGCTAGCGTATGTATATATGAATGAATGTCTGTGATGTGTAACATTGTAATTTTGCTAGGTATTAACAAAAATGTTTTACTCAAAATATTGCAATTAAAGAACTGTTACAGTAACTTTCAAAATACATTTTTGAGTACACTGTCGGTACGCATATTTTTAATAATATTTTTTTTGTGATTATTTAAATTAAAATTGAAGTTGTTGTTTATTTGTACACGTATTTTTAATAATCATTTGAAATAATTGAAATTGACTTTTATCTTTACGTGAGAGTTATCTCTGTTTCTTTGTTTCGCCCCGTGATTTTTAGACTAAAACACGTATGTCTTAAACGCAGCCATATCTAATAAAGAGCGATTGTGTCAAAACTGAAACATCCATAGTTATATGTACATTGTAATTTCCGTGCTTCTAGTGTTAAAATTACCAAAAATTTCAATATAAACTATTAATATCAACAGTCAAATTAATTTTTTATTCAACATGTCCAATCCGAATAAAGATTTTCTTTATCCAATCAAAATACTAAAATTTCAAATAATACATTTTACAAATATAGGATTATTTCAGTTAATATTTTTATTAAAAGAAATAATAATATTTCAATTTATGGAGAGTGCTCGTTGCCAAAGTTTCAAACAACAACATAAGGTAAATAAAAAGTAAATAATAATGATAATATTAATAATAATAATAATAATATATTATTATTAATAATTATAAATAATGTTTAATAACACTAAATATTAATATAATTTTAATTTTCATTAATATTTGAATGGGTTTCTTATTTAATAATGTTATTTTTCTAAATCATTATTTTTTACATACATATTAAAATGATGGAGTAAAAACCGTCAATTATATTTAAATTATTAAACTAAATTTAACAAATGTTACCATTAAATCGACTCATTAATAAATTGGTTCATCATTAAGCATATTTTTATATATTAACGTAGTTTAAATATATTTAATATTAATAGAACTGACCTCGAATTCACATTGTTTATGAAAAATAAACTTATAAATTTTTTTTCAATAAAACAATTAAAATCTATTTTAAAATTTTAATACTTTTCCATGAATGTAAAACTCATTCTAGTGACTTTTTCCTCAAATTTTGTATGATTCAATTTTTTACTGCTACCTAGTAGGTTACATAGAATTTGGTGATAAACAAGTATTAATTGACAATTGTTCTGATATTTCTCTGTGAAATATATATTTCTACAAATTTTATTTAGATTAATAAAAAAATCAAAATTGTAATAACTTTGAAGACGTAATAATAATAATAATAATAATAATAATAATAATAATAATAATAATAATAATAATAATAATAATAATAATAATAATAATAATAATAATAATAATAAAATGTTTAACTAATGTTAAATTTTCAAGTTACTTTTTACACACATTTTATAAATAAATTATTATAATTCTTGATTAGAATCCTCAAATGAAATATTCAAAAGACACTTTTTGGACTCATTCATTATTATCAAAAGATTGAAATTTGAACAAGTTTTTAGCTGAAAATAGTTTCGTTAATTATTAAATTAGAATTTCTCGCTAAGGGAAACTATTAAATTATAATTTAAAACCTTAAATCTATCAAATCTACACATGAATTTTAATTAATTATCAATTCCCATTCGATTTCATCATGATTTATGATTAAAAAAGGCAAACATAATTAATGATCTTTTGGATTGATATATTTGACATTTAAATAAAGTGAATTCAGACTTCTATGGATAATTTTCCATCAAATATTATTTTCACTGATCAAAATATAAAACCATTTCTTTTACTCGCCTTTTTGAAATTAAATTAAATTTTAGCTCAAACTACAAAAATCCTTAAATTTTTTTCTTGATTATTTTAATTTAAAATTCTCAATTTTTCTTACAATTCAAAAAGATTTTGAAATAATACTAGAAATTGAATGTTTGATAGTCAACATTATTTTACAACTTTGATCTAATTTAAGGTCTCCATCAGATTTAGTACTACTTTTAGCACAATAAATTGCTTGTTATAAATACAGTTGATACAAAGATAATAAATAATAATAATTATGATACTATTTTGATATAGCCATAACCTTTTACTTGGAACTTATTGTTTTATGAATGCTTAAAAATATACAGTGGTGAGCTGTGAAAAAAACAACAAAGGGCTGGCAAAAAAAATTTAGGTGTTTTTCGTCAAAAAAAAAATGCTTTTTCCCGAATTTGCTTTTTTAGTAAAATGTAAAAGCGTCCAGAAAATTTTTTTTGATATACTATTGTTTCTGGTATCAATTTTATTAACATGTTTCAGATATTTTATAATCTTCCCATTAAAACAATAGAAATTTTACTTTGAAGTGAAGCGTAAAATCACAGTTGAAAGAACAACAAGGGGCTCTGCGGAGTCCCGCGGGACATGCATAGCTCACCACTGCATATAAGTATAATTATTAATGTAAGTTGACGAAGGATTTTGTCTTATTCTTCGTTTACATAGAAACATTAAAATAAGTCATCAGAGTACAATTTTATTAGTGTCTAGTTAAATTAATCCACCATATGTATTAATCTTACTTTAATCACTGACGAAATATTTCGTCATATAGGTTGTATACACCATTTCCAAATTGAATATGCTATTTGAGATATTTGCAGTTGGTTAGAAAAAACATTGAAACACAATTAATTAAAAGTTGAGTGCTTATTTAACATTTTGATGTATGTGGATAGAATCGGGTGTATTTTCCATTTGTCTCATGGTAGCTAATATGTCCATGTTCAAAAGCTTATTACAATTTCCAAATTAAGATATAAGAATTTTAAAAACAATGAAGAAATTAGACTAATTAAAACATTAATTATAAAAAATTAAAATGAAGGTTCAAGAATACTAATTTCTTCATATGAAAAACAGAGACTACTACAAAGTGTTACAGAAAAAACATCAAGGTTAAAAGACAATTTTTTCAAAAAATTTAAAACTTAAAATATGTTCATCAAGTTATTTGTTTTGACAAATGATCAAGGTATAACCCTGGAATGCATCCTAAAATTATATTACCCATAACAATTTTTATAACAACAGTTGTATTGGATTATGCAATGCAGCTTAAAACTGATTGCTTATTTGATCTTTAAATCTTTGATGTAATATTATAATTCTCCTCATTTTAAGATCTATGCCATCTCTTTATCCATTCAAATTGCCAGTGCCGCGTCGCATATATATATATATATATATATATATATATATATATATATATATATATATATATATATATATATATATATATATATATATATATATATATATATATATATATATATATATATATATATATATATATATATATATATATATATATATATATATATATATATATATATATATATATATATATATATATATATATATATTGTTTTCCTTCGATGCTCAAGCGTAAATCCAAAGCTTTTATACATGTCATCATATTTTTGTATGTTTTGTTTAGTCTTCGTCTTAATAGTACCTTGTCGTTGGATTCAAAATTTTGTTCTATTCGTTTTTTTCTTCGAAAATTTTTCGACTGTTTGTTTGGAATATATTTGTAATTCTCATTACCCAGTCGTTATACTTGAGAGTGAAATCAAAATTTGACATGTAATATAAAAGTCTTAGATTCTGAAAAGTTACCAAGTATTTGAAATATATTGGAAATTTTAAAGTTTTTCATAGGATATAGCTTTAATAAACATTAAAATGTTTACATTTATTATTAAAATTATAATAAAAATGTTCAATCAAATAGAAAAAAAATCATAAATTTCTAGTTACATTGGCTATCATTATAAGTTTTTGTAAATAATAAAACTCTTCATATTCAAGATTGAACAAGTAAATTTTCTGACTTATTTAAATCTCTCTCATAGGAATACTTTATTTCCCAATACTTAATTGTGAGTTTTTTATTTAATTTTATTTTGTTCAAAGTCATTAAACATTTTACTAAATTTGTCGTATGTGATTGATTGTCTTACTGATTCAGAAAATTTAATGTTTTTTATTTTGTGTAATTTTTGATTTATATTTGTTTGATAAAATTGAGGAAAAATTAACGTATCAAATTTACGTATTTTAGCAAAATATAGTACTCAAATTCGAAAAAATATTTTTAAAAATCCTTAAATGAAAATAATTCAAAGCAATAATCTTAAAAATACAAAATAGTATAATTTAAAGAAATTATAGTTCAGGGAAAAGGCTCGTAGAAGAAACAATAAATAATTAATGTTTTATTTTACATTATTTATATATGTCAATTATAACTCTTATACTATAATAAAATTCTAATTAAAAAAAACTTGAAAAGTTAATATGATTTAAACAAAACCACAAATAAAATTAATAAATACTTAGTAGCAATAGCATAATTTAGGGCAAAGAAATAAAAATAGGGCTCAAATACTGAGAAAAGTTTTGAGGATAAAAATTATTAAAAAGTGCATCTTCAATATTATTATTCGAAAAATATAGAAAAAAAATACTTGGAAAAAACAGTGCCAAAAACTTATTTAGACATAAACCAAAATATTTATAGATAGACCAAAAAATGAAGGTAAAGTGATTTGAAAATAAAATTCACTGGTAATTGTTTATCAGTATATATACAATTTGTATAATATTATATTGTAATTAGTATAAATTATATTCCTACAAAACAACATGGGGGCACTAAATTCTTGTTTGGTGCTTAAATTGCTACGGCCCTTTATACAAAGCCTATCAAATGACAGTTCCATTTGTTGCAAAAATAAAACTCCCTAATTTTAAATAATTGTCTTCAATCATACTTATAATCTGTGGTACATAGAGGCATTTTTTTAAATTTAAATTCATCTTAAAAGAGGACACTGACTACATTTATAAAATTTTTCATTTGACATTCGATTATATGGGAAATAAATAACAAAACAATTGTATAATTTTTTTCTTTATTAATAATTCTTTTTAATCAAAATTGTATTATATATATCAGCATGTTCATAATTAAAATATTAATAATTAATGTAATTAGAGAAACAATTATATTATGATAAAACCTTACTTAATTAACTTGATGACATAATACATTTCAAAAATATTACTATATCTGGTGACTAAAAGGATGTAGAATTTAATTGCAAGTTTCTTGAAGTATAAAACAAAACTTTCACACTAAAAACCACATTCATTTTTAACTATAAAAATAAATATTTATTGGGAAACTTTATTGTTATTTTTAATTAACTAGTATATGGCAGTGGCGGAACCTCAAAATTTGGGCCCCCCCGCGCAATGTAAAATAATTCCACAATAATTTTTTTTAACAAAAACAAGTTAGATATTTATTTCATATATCATAAAAATAATACAAAAATGAAACTAAAACTTAATGGACCTTAAATATTAAAATCTTTCCTCCTTGCCTTCATATTGGCAAAAAAAATTTCGGTTAAAGTTTAATACATAGTTATTCACAGCAGCCGCTATTCAATGATAGTTTTATGTTTGTAGGCAAATATAACTGCGGGAAAAAAGTTTCAGAAAATGATTGTAAATATTTTTTTAGTAATAATTTTGGGCCCCCTATAGCTGGTGGGCCCCCGCAACGCAGGGTCCTGCGTCCACTAGTTACGCCACTGGTATATGGACTGTTCATCGAAAAAAAAGATATTTTTTAAAATTTAAATTAATCTGAAATTTGTTCTCAAATATACTTTATTTATTGCTCTATTCCAGTGCTCTTCAACCTTTCGCAGTCGTCGGAACCCTTCCAAAAACTTTCGCAGTCGTCGGAACCCTTCCAATAAAAATTTCCCCATGTATATGTGGGCATGTATATATGTATTCAATTGGGGTTCACATACGTATCACAAAACCAAGGTAAATCCCGCATCCTATGATTATAAATTTATTTTTAGAAACTATATTCAAATTTCAAAGGATTATATATTGAAATTTAAAGAAAAAATCGAATTATTCTCAAATATTTTTGATAATTTATACTTTTCTTACATTTTTAGTAAATAAAAAAAATTTCAATGTCATTGTAGCATTTCATAAATTTTCAAAGCGTAAAATTTTACAACAGAAAATTTTCAATGTATAAAATATAAATTATTATATGTTTATTTATATTGAAAACTTTTTTTATAAGAAATCATAAAATTTGTTCGCGGAACCCATAATTTTTTATACGGAACCCAAGGGTTCCGCGGAACCCAGGTTGAAGAACACTGCTCTATTCTATTGTATTATAATATATTAATGTTTACCAAGAAAGATAAAAAATTTTAAATTTTAATATTTGGATTATTATCGAAAAAATTGCAGTTAGAATATAAAAAATTGCCCAAACATATAAAATATATATAAAATATATAAAATTATGACAATGATGTAGATCAAAATCCTAGAATTGTTTTGTTGTTATACAATATAAAAGTTTAAAAAATTTTGAATTCTTTTTATATGCCTTGATAAATCGTCCTCTTGAATACAGTTCATTGATAAATGTTCCTTGTTAAAGTCCTAGAATCCATTTTTCAAATAAATATTCTCGTTTAAACTATAGATAAACTTTCTACCTTATTTAACACAAATTTGAGTCACTGTCTCTTTCGATTGGTATTTCAATATCACATTAGGAAAAAAGAAAAAGATGGAAAGAAATTTGCGTTAGCCCTCAGTCTACCGCTTCATTGGACCCGAAACGAAAATTAAATTGCAATAATTTCCTAAAATTAATTATTTATGTTATAAGGCTTTGTGACTTTTTAAGTATAGTGAGTATGTTAAAGCGCACCAAAGCGTATTTGATTACAATAAATGAGACATTCATTAAGAAATGTCAATTGAACTTTGTTTTGGATTTTAAATATATTTTAAGTTTTTTTGATAAAATAATGAATAAAGAAGTAAGATATTTATTTATTTATTTAATTATACATTAAATATTTCATAGTTCACCTAAAATATCCAGTATTTAGGGAAGAATCTTTAATATGATTTTTGAAATTAATATGATCTGGTTTCGAAGTTCCTCGTTAACTGCTTGGGATATTGCAGTAAATCATTCATTGAAGGTAAATCTGTCTGGTAAATCCATCAGCCGAAAAAACTTTAGTCCTTTCCCCATTTTTAATTTTGCTAAACACGAAAATGAAACTAATATTGAGTCAAATATAAAATACATTTCCAAAAATAAAGTAGAAATATGTCACGCAATTACTACTACAATTACTACTATTTTCGCAAAACACTTTTGAACATCAAAACAAAATGGGCAAATAAAGAAGGGAAGAGAGTTTTCGGTATGGTATGGAAGGAAATGGCTGAAAATGAGCTAACAAGGTTTAAAAACAAGGTAGATAAAAAATATCAAAATGAAGATAAATCGCATTTTAAAGGAATAAAAACCAGATTAAAGGTGAAAAAAATATCATTAAATTTAATAATTTAGAAAAAAATATTAAAATATTAAAAAATATTAAAATATTAAAAATATTAAAAAAATATTTAACAAATCGTTATAAATTACTAGTTCAAACATAATGTGTGAGTTATATTTAAAAAAAATTATAATAACTTATATAATTAATTAAAAACAACTAATATGAAAATCGAAGAGTCAACTTGAATAAACAAATATAAAACAAATAACAATAGCTTGCTGAAAGACAGCTAATAAAATAAATAAAATATAATAGCGAAATTCAAGAATTTGTTTGAATATTAAATTTAGTTAGATAAAAATAATGCGACTGAACCCCTTCAATATCCATTTTATTTACGGTTTCTGTTTTAAATGTTTGAATGTTTTGTCCAGGAAAATTGAAGTGATCAACTTTAGAAAGAAATGGAAATGTCCATCTTCGAAGTGTTTAAATATGAAATAATATCTTTTAGAAAATTATTTTGTATATTTTATATACACCAGAGTCTCTTTTTACACGGTCTTACTTTAACACGATTTTTTTTACACGATTTATTTATATTTACACAGTTTTTTTACACGATTTATTTAAATTTACACGGTTTTGGAAAATATTTTTATTGAAAACGATCCCAATTTTTAGCGAGGTTTGAAATTCCAAAAAGATCTGAAATTATGTATGGCTCGTTATAAAGAATTATTGAAAGACATAAACAAGAGCGTACCTAACAATACGTCAACAGCAAAAAATTCTCGTGACTCGTGCACTTCATTGACTTCACAGCTTCTGTATCAAAATACAGAACCTAATATTTCGAGCGAGGAATCTGAATGTGAAATCAATTTTAAACCAGTCTCAAGAAAGCGCATACGTATTTCTTCAGACACTGACAGTGAAAAAAGATTATTTTTTCTTAAATTGTTAATTATAAATTTATTTTTTCGTAATGTCTATATACATATATACATTGAATATGCTTATTTTTCTAAACTATTGTTATTAAATAAAAAAAATTTCTTAATTCTGCTGTTATTGGATCTAATCTACGAAAATGCTTTTTTTTTCTTTGTTAGTAATTTTTTTACATTATTTTTAACACGGTTTTTTTACACGATTTATTTAAATTTACACGGTTTTTTTTACACGGTACCTATCCACCGTGTAAAAAAAGACTTAGGTGTATCTTTAATGAACTATTATTATGAACAATCTAGTTTCTACAATTTGTTGAAAACGACACTAAGTGAAAATAAAACTTCAATGTTGAGGGAAATTGTTGATTTAGGCTAGGGCATATTGAGTTAAATTTTGGCGGATATCTGAACAAGTGTTCTTTATTGTATCTAATTTTTATGTTTATTTTCTTAAAAGTTGATTATGTACAGAAATTCTGTCACTAATTTTATGAATAATGCTATGTGGAATACATTTCACACTAAACACTAAATAAATAGTAAATTGAAGCATAAATAGCATGTTCCTGTTAAATGATTATATTGTGTTGAGTTATTAAATAATATCGGTTGGAAAATAATTATTTTTGAATACACTTTTCTCTTATTAAAACAATAAGACCCAACACAAACCAAAATAACAAGTATTCAATTTGCAAATAACAATTGTCACAATATTTTACCGCCAAGCCTTTCTTTTGTTTGAAAAAATGATAGGCAATCTTGTGGAGAAGCTCCTCAAACTAATCAAATTTGAATTGGCACTAATAAACAAAATTCTATCAATCCTTTTTAATAGTGGGTTAGACACTAATTCTCGTTTAATAATTTTTGAATATTTCTTTAATTATTTTGTCTGGGCCAAATCTAATTTTGATTCATTAGTCTTTCTCCCGCTTCATAGGCCAATGTACCACCTGTCAAGTTCAGGAACTCATTAGCTTGATTAATATATTTAATTAAATAGTTAATTAACTTGTATTTTTTAAATAACGTCACCTAGGCCCATTTATTATTTTAAAATTATCGAATTTGTATTCTTCTATACTCCAAAGAAATATTGATTGCATTTTTTGTATTTTTAATAAATATTTTTGCATTTTCATTAATTTTCCAAATTTTATTAAATTAAACTTTTTGATTTGGTGTACACAATTTGTTGTATACTTAACTTCTATTTGTATTTCTTTGTATAATCTCAAAAATAATTAAACTAAATTCCTGTTCTTTTTCTTTTATCCCTTGAATTTATAAGTGCGCCCTTCTCACGTTTTAATCTTTTTACTTTTCTCCTTTTAATTTTGAATTACACAAATTTTAATAGGATATACTTTCACTATCTACATTATTAAATGTAAGTTAATCGTCAAATTTATATGAAAAACAATATAACCGAATAAATTTACAGTGAAATCTTATTTTTCTAATCATTGACCATTTTTAAATTTACTTTATTTGCATATATTTTTTTTCAATTACTATTTGAAATTAAGATTTTATTGCAAATGAATAAGTGATAAAATTCTAAATCTTCATTTAAAATATTTAAAAAATATTTAAATTTTTAAAAATAATATCCAATCAAAATTCTGACTCGGAAAAAGATTTGTAGAATTCCATCAAAATTTATTTTAATTCGAAAAATTAATCACTCAATGATTTTTGATTAAATTTCGCAATAAGTTCATAATTTCTCCGAATTTCTTAAAACAAGCTGTCTGTAATCAATTTTCTAGAAAGGGAATTAGTTAATAAATAAAAAATAATTTATTGTTTAGAATATCTTAGGCCAGACGTTTGACAATATTGAATATTTTCATTCTTGATTTTTTTTTGGTTTTTGCATTAATTAATTTTTTTGAGATTTCATTTAAAAGACGAAGAGTTTAAAAGATAAAATAAATGCCCATTTAGTATGTTGAGATCGTCTGATATATATCTAATGTTTTAATATATCCTATGTACTTTAGTCTGATGTATTAAAATTATATGTTGATATTATGTTGTGCAAAAGAAAAATATTGTCTCCAGTAAATAAACTTTCTGGGAACAGCTGGGGTGAGTGTGTGTAGTTCTGTTGTAATATATTATATATATTAAATATAATAACAAATATATAAAGATAATAACAAACCAACAAAACCAATTACATATTTACAAACTTTTATTTAAAAAACAAGAAAAAAAATCGAATGACCTGACAATGACCTACAATCGGTGAACTTTAAACTTTCCTTGCTTTGTTGTTCTGATTTCTTGGATATTATAATTTTTCTTTATTCTGTTTTCTATTTAGTTTCTTCCTTATAATCGTAAGGCTTGTACAATTGTATTGTAGGGTCTTTTGGTGTTCGTTATCTGTATTAACATAATCCGATTTTATACTTCCTTCCAATCAATTTCTTTAAACTATCGTCTGTATTTTGTCTGTAACAGAAACTATATAATTGTTGAATCTGTAATTTTTTCTGATGTTAACACTGATTATATGATTTTATGTTCGCGTGGTCCTTCATTAAATTTCCTGGCTTTCGTGAATAATTTCTGCTTGGACTTATTTCTTGTATTATCTGCTTATTGATTTTAAATTTTTCTATTCTCTATAGTAATTTATTACTACACCTAATTCCGAAATTTAATAACTTCTATAATCTAAAAAAAAATCAATAAATCTATAGTATAGGAACACACAAACTTACCTGTATGTAGAAATTTATTGTTCCGAAATTTAATAACTTTATTATAGGATTTGTGAAGGTGAGAGAAAAATAATTGAACACACCAACAAAAAACACATAATGAAAAATGCATGCAAATTTCTTATATAGGTTTTTGTTCCGAAATAAATAACTGTTTAATAGGTTTAAAAGGCTTTACATAGTTTGGGAATCTACAATCAAATTCTATCAATCTTCTAGAAAAATGATAACTGTTGACGGAACCTTTTTATCAGGTCCAAATAAAGGAACACTTCTGACTGCTGTTTCTCATGACGGAAACAACAGATTAATTATTGTAGCGATTGCGATAGTAGAATCAGAAAATTTGAAAGTTGGAAGTTTTTCATTCATAACTTAAACTTAAGTTTGAATCTTAACAACAGCGATAGCATAATATTTTCCGATATAGATAAGGGATTTACTGGAGGGATAATATAAATAAGTCACTTTTTTTGGAATATCTAATGTTTTTCGTGTTTAGTAATTAATGAATAAAATTTTCGCGTTTACTAATTTATGCAATTTTTTTTCGTAATTTTAAATAATGCATTCTTTTTCGCAATTTTTAAATAATGCTTATTTTTTCGTAATTTTTAAATGCTCCATTTTTAAGATGTCAAAATCACGCATACAGAGACATCTATTAGAATAATTTGAAAACACATTTACTCGGCGTTTTGTTACACTTATGCAACACTATGCATTAGAGATTTTTTATTGCATGTATATTGAATTATAAGCGCTTAAATAAATTGTTGCAAATATGCAACAGAATCCATTTAAGGGTTAAAGTTCCTTTCAGTGATTTGAAAATTTGTATTTGATTCTTTATTTCTCACCTCTTAAAATAAATTCCTTTCAGCTTAACCGTTATTGTCAGAGTTAAACACAAAGATCCTGCGATGATATATCTTAATTTCAGATTGCAACTATTAAAATGATTTGAGTATGACTATTTGAAATTATTAAATATTAAAAGAGAAAAGTATTAAATTAAATTAAATCTATTTTAAACCATGTACAAAAATAATTATTACTAATGTAAAGATATAATTTTTAGAAATTCATAATGTTTTTTAAGAAATGAGACTTTCTAAGATTTGTTTGACCGAAAGAAAAAATAATTTATTATATTATTTTAATCAATTAAATATTAATTGCACTTGATTATTCTTATAAAATTGGCATAATAAGTGTTTTATTTATTTTACCATTAATTAATCATAATTTTTTTTTCAATTTTAACGAATCATATATGATTCATGATAATTTAAAGTAAGGTTTTTAATTTTTGGAAATATTAAATTTTAATGCTAATAATAAATGTAAAAATTAATTACTGAAAATTTTAATAATTTTTAATTTTGATCTCAGTTGAAACATTTTTACATCTATATTAAACTGAAATAGTGGTGGGAAAAGTACAGATATTCTAGCTTTATATTCATTCCAATTCACATGTGAACTATGTCTATAATTTCAGCAAAATATAATAATAATAAACTTAGAACTGGCACTGACAACAGAAATCCAATTTATGCATAAATTATTTATTACAATATTATTTGTAATGTTTTGAGAGGTTTACTTTTAATTAAATTTTATTGTGAATGTCAGTTTAAGGTGAAAATTTAATTAAGTACAAATTTATGAAAACAAAAAGTTCCTTTTTGGAAATTCGATTAATTATAAATATCAAATTTCTTTGAATATCAATGTTTTTTTTATTTAATGAGAAGCCCTAAATAAAGACTCAGAGATAAATAAACGAGTTTGGAAAGTGTAGCCTATCTCCTTATGTATGAAAGTGTTGGATTGCGATTACTTTAAAGTCAATTTAGCTTGTTAATCACAGAAAGATGCTTTTAGGTAATTATTAATTTGTCTTTGAAGGTTCCTAAAAGATTTATTATAATATACAAAGTTTTACTTTCTAACATTATAGAATTTTTTATATTATCAAACTTATTATAAACTTACAAGTGTATAAAAATTTTAAAATTTAAAATTTATATATTTACAAAATTTAATTTTACTAAAAAATGGTACTTTGTGAAAATTTATTCATTCCAGAATGGCAAATGCCAATATATTAATTTTAAAATTGTTTAACATTATAAATGTTAAAATATCTAATTTAAACACAAAAGATTGGACCTATACATTAACTTTTCATATCTCTAAACTTTTGCCTTTTTTAATATTAATTTTAACAACTGATAAATATTTTTTATTTTAAATTTTAACGTTTTTACTAGAACTCATAAATAAACTTATAATAAAAGTTTATGAAATAAACCAAATCCATTTAAAAATTTATGTAACTCTATAATTAAATTAAATTATGATTTTCATTGTTATTAATAATTTATATTTATTTGTTAATTCATGTGTATTTCTGTACATTTTACTCGTAATAATTATATTAAGAAAATTTCCTGAGAAAAAACTGACCTCAATTTGTTCAGCGTTAAAATAATAATTACAAATTCATTACAAAATTTATAGTAATAATAATTGTTAGAATTTTAGAAAATACGTTTTTATTCATTTTTAAAAATGAATTTTTTTGTTACAAAACATTTCATTCAAAATTAAACGTTTAATTCATCTTGCAAATTTGTAGACAGTTTTCGATTTAATTTCTTTGAATTCGAAACACTTTCGTAAATTTGAAGAAAAATCAGGGATTTAGATAATTTCTGTTGTTTTTACAAAAAAAATTAAATTTCTCGATGAAATTTAAAACTAGACTTCTTTATTTTGTTTGTTTTTTTAAATAAAAAATGATTTAAATTTCCAAAAAATATTTTTCGCATTTCTAATTTCTTAACAAAACAAATTTTTGTTTATTCGAAAATTTTTATGACAAAAATTTTAATAACTGATATGATAAAATTAATTGTATTTTAAATTGTTAAAAATAATTTAAAAAAGGAAATAAACATTTTAGGGTTGATTTATAAAGAATTATTAGGTTTGTAAATTAGAAAGTATTTTAAAATAAAATTTAATGAAATAAAAATGTGAAAATATAAATATAAATTTATTTGAAAAGGATTTTTAAAAAGTGTATTATTAAATGTGAGGTTGTAGAAGTTAGAAACAATATAAAAGTTCAATCTTTTGAATTTAAAACAACTGGTCAATCATAGAAGAGATAAGAATCGAATGATTTTGTCTGAGAATGCACCGAAGAGTATGAAAATTTATAATATTATTATTATTATTATTATTATTATTATTATTATTATTATTATTATTTTTTTTTTTTTTTTTAAATTTTATAATTATACAATATTTCTTTATGAATAAATTTTAATTCTTATAAAAATAATCTTGTTCTTATTCAACTTTATTCACATAAAAATATTATTAAAAGATAAACATTGAGACAATCTTTTAACTTAATATACAATTAAAGAAATTTAATTCTTAAGTCATAAACAAAATAATAAATTTATATTTTTGACAAGAAATTAATAGTCAATTGGTGTTACTTGAAAAAGGATTGCCGATTGGCATGAAAATGTCTTTTTTTAATTTATATTTTATATGAATTTTATGTCAGACAAATGGAAACGGCAAGTCAGAAATCTGTCATGCAAATAGGATTCCATTTTACAGTTTATCAATTTTCGATTTAGAAACGGGAGAATTGAAAAGAAATTCCCCGAATAGCCGGTTGAGATTTTATCTCCGGCTTAGTTATACTATGGGAAATCTCTATCAAGTTTTTTGTGATGGATATTTAATTAATAAGGCTGAAAGTCTTGTTTTTGTGAAAATAGGCAATTGTCAATTACAATTTAGTTTCATGAACTTTGATTTAATAACATTTATTTGCACTTTGCAATTTCCAAAAATCAATTTAATAAACATTATAATAATGTAAAAGGAAAAATACTTTTTTATTTTTCTCAATTTCAAAAGATTTTATTTTACAAACAGAGAAATTAAAAATTACAAAAATTAAGGTAAAAGAATAAACTGAAATTTATACAATTTCTCAAAAGCATAATATCAATTTTTTTAGAGCCAAATAAAAGACAGTAAATAATATTTCAAATTATTTGTATTATTATTTATCCTATATTATTATTATTATTATTATTATTATTATTATTATTATTATTATTATTATTATTATTATTATTATTATTATTATTATTATTATTATTATTATTATTATTATTATTATTATTATTATTATTATTATTATTATTATTATTATTATTATTATTATTATTATTATTATTATTATTATTATTATTATTATTATTATTATTATTATTATTGTTATTATTATTATTATTATTATTATTCATTATATTTTCAATTTAAATTTAGCTATTCATAGGATAATAATATTGTAATTAATAGCTGCTGTTTTTGCTTTATAGGCTTTAGTTAATTTCAAATAAAATTTAAGGAATTAAAGTTGTTTTTTATTATTTTAAAGTATTTTAAATTTTAGTTTTCATTTATTAAATTTCGAAGGGATTCTATTATTTGAGATTTTTTTAGACGGACATTTTTTCAAGGAAGATTTTGTTGAATTCCATATCCGTTTTCGTTAAAATTTTTCTAATTATTGCAATCCACTACTTTTTTCAACTAACTTTTTCATCATTTTTTCCATCAGATTTTGTAATTTTGTCTATAATTTTTAATTGCATTCAAATAGATATGCAAAATTCTTTTAATATTATTTCAAAATAAATTTTCTTTTATCAAAACATAATTATTTTCCTTTAGGGTTTAATTTCTATAAAACTTTATTCAATATCAATAGTTATTTCAATATTTAAAAATTTAATAAAAATATTTTAGAGCACAATTGAATTTAGAAAATATAAAAATGAATTCAAAAGTTGATAGAGTATATAAAATAATTCGAAAAATAATTTCATTTCCTTTACCTTTAATTCTGTCTTAGGACTAAGATTTTTCATTACACGCTCTCAACTCAATAATTATTCAATTGGAAATGATCTGAATGAAATTATTGAGGTTTGAATTTCTTTTATGGTGAAAATGGCTACATGCATTCGGAATGCCCAAATATTTGATTTTCATTCTGTGATAATTAAGGTCATTTAAGCTTTAGTTTTCATAGGAAGAATTACTGGAAAAGAAGATTCCAAAACAATTCCAATAATACAGATGAAATTTCAATGAATTTAATGGAAATTACAATTGATACCGCGATAGAATGATCAGAACGACTGATATTATATTCTTGCAGTATATAACAACGAGCCAAACGGCTATGATAAACATTTGAAGATTTCGGGAAATGCCAAAGCTCCAAGCAAAGAGTATGTGTAAAGCATATTAATAAAGGAAATAAAATATACCATGTACCAATGGTAACATATTACGAATTGTATGGCGAATTTCTTTGCAGATAGAATTTAACCATAAGGAAATAATTGGTGAATTTTTTGTAACCAAAGAAATGGAAATGTCCCCAATTTGCTGGCAAAATTTGGCAGCAATAATAAGAAAGATAGCGAAACTTTAGATAATCTAATAAAATTTGAAATTTCCAATCGAGTTTATGAAATTGTGATTTAGTTTACCGATATTTTATGTGTAATAAATGGGAAATTGGCAAAATAATTATTTAGAAATTTCACTTGAAAAGGCAGTGCTGAAAATTCGTGAGTATCAACAAACATCGATATATTACTGATTTATAGTCTTCAAGCCCTCTTTTTAATAAATTCAATGGAAAAAATAATCAGTGGTGAAATTGGAAAAAAAATGTTCCTATAATATTCAAAATTAATGTAATTTTTAATTATTTTATCTACTAAATTAAACACAAAAATGATTTTAGTCTTTTCTGCTATTTAATTTCTATACTTTATTTACATTTTATGAATAAATTTCATAATTAAATAACTACAGATTTTGGAAAATTGAAATTTCTAGAAATTATAACATTTATATATTTTTAAAAACAGTGTCTCATCTAAAATTAAAAACTTTTCATATCTTCTTATTATCATATGTGAGACAATAAATAATAAAAATACTGATATCTAAGTATTATAAATGTTAAATGAGCACATTTAGTAAAGAATATAAATAATGAAATAAATAAAAACTGATTAAATTAATTAGTAATAAAATTAGTTGAATTCTAAACTTAAAAATAAAGGATTAAATATTCAAACCAGGGGTGCTCAAAGATCATTGAATGAATGGATAAAATATAACTTTCAAAATAAAATTAAGCCAATGCAAATTTTTGCAAATTGAAAATAGATTATTTCTTAAACTTTTCCTATATCAAATTTGTTTATAGGGGATAACGAGAAAATATAGATTTTTGGAAATCATAAATCGATTGTACTTTCTTAAAAGAACGTGTAACGAAATAAAGTAAAACTGACCGCATGCGGTCATATTACCGCACTTCGGGCATTCATGATTTAAACATTTAGATGGATTAAAAAGAGAGTTTGAAGACTATAAATCAGTAATATATCGATTTTTGTTGATACTCACGAATTTTCGTCACTGCCTTTTCAAGTGAAGTGCCAAAAATTCGTGAGTATCAACAAACATCAATATATTACTGATTTATAGTCTTCAAACTCTCTTTTTAATAAAATCAATGGAAAAAACAATCAGTGGTGAAATTGAAAGAGAAAGAAGTTCTTATAATATTTAGATGGATATTATTAAATCATATATTATTTAAATTATATATTATTTTTTTATTATCAAATAACTCCTATTTAAAATTACAAAAAAAATTGCAGTAAATTTATTTTCTATTGGAAGTGATATTTTATTAATTGAAACATTTCAATTTTTTATAATATTTCTGAATGTTTGTCTAACGTTTTATTGGTAAATAAACATATCTATATCCAAGAATCACAAATAAATGTCTTTAGAAACGACTGTCACTGTTTGATATCCAGACGCATTAACAATTGCAACTCCTCTTTGAAATTATATTTTTTATTTTCCAATGTCGACAGTTCGACATTAATTAACAAATGAAATATTTAACTGAGGATTTCTATTAGGACTTCAATATCATTCTTAATTTGTTTAACAAATACAGTATATTTATTTAGTTGATAATATTTTATTGGGAAACACATCTTTACATAATTATTATTTAAATGGTTTTTGTATTTTCTCCTCTCTTTATATTTTTTAGACTATAAAACCAAATGAAAAATTAACATATTATGAAATATGTGTTCAATTAATAAATTTGTAGTTTTATTCCCATTTAAAACAATTTACGCAAATATCAAATTGTTACTTTGTAATATTTTGTTTCATATTTTCATATTTTATTGTTTATCTGATGTTATAAATTATAAAATTGGATTAATATATCTAAACAAAGAATGCTGAATATAAATTATTTATAAAATAGATAAATATATATTTTTTGTTTTAATACAATCATTTTAATACGAGGAAATTTAATTTTCTTAAAATTTCATATTTTAGTATATGGTTAAAAGTACTTGTTAAATAAAGTTAAATAAATATATTTTGAGAAACTAGCCGACTTTCATAAAGATAAATGAGACTCCTTTATTCATAAAGATTTCTGGACACAAGCCGTGTGACAATAAATGGTAAATACTAAATTTCGGAAGTCGAATGCCACAGAAAACCTATTGCCAATGAAAATCCTTGATGTATTAATGCTCTTTGAGAAGAAATGTTAAATAGTGTTGGAAAATATATTACCGTTTGATTTGTTATCAATTATATTAAAATTAACAAGACATACTCCACTGCAATAATTAAGTAAAAAGAATAAGTTCTCTGTAAGTTATAGTGACTATTAAACTACATTTACAAACTCGCAGGTTATACATTTTACCTTTTCTGCGCTTTTTTTATTTATTGCGTATTTTTACACATTTTATAGTTTAAGTAATTATTTTATTTACATTGTTATAAATGTCACTCTTACAATATATTCTTTCAAGTAAATGCAATATTTTTTCATCAAATGATTCCAGCATTTAAAATTTAATTTTTTAATATTTTTTCATCAGTAGATCAAATTGAGATCAAATTGTAGTTATTTTTTAATAATAGTGATTTAGAGTTTAAATTACTAAATTACTCCGAATGGTGTCTAAATTTTAGACATCATTCGAACTAAATTTGTAATTATGGTTATTAAAAAATATTTTTTAAAAATAAATATATAATTTACGAAAGTATTAATTTATTTTCACTAGTTTTATTATTTGAAAAAAAAACCATTTTGTCTGTTAGAAACGTTTTTTTTATTTCTTGAGTGAATACAACTCTAATAGGCATAATACAAAAAAATGAACATGTCAACTTGCACGAGATTTGACGCATCGTACATAGGCGAAACACATAGAACGTTCCAAACAAGACTCAACGAACACGTCAAGAGCAAAACCAGCAATTATCACGAACACTGGAAAAAAGTGCACAAATCAGCACCATTCTTACACGAAACAAAATGCAAAACGTTACAAGATGCGTTCAAAAACTCATTGCAAAGATTAGCTGCAGAGACTCTTTATATCAAAAACCTTAAACCGTCCATCAACATTCAGCTAAATTAATACTTAAATTAATATTTAATTAGATTTAAAATTTAAAATTAAAAAAAAATATTTAAAATATATAAAAAAACGTTATTTTTATTAAAAAATTAAAAATTTAATTAAATTACAGAATTTAAAAAAATAGGAAATATATTTTTTTGGGTAATTAAAATAGAATATAAATAGAATCTATGGGACAATCTATGGGAACACGGAAAAGAAAATGGAAGTAAAAATAAACAAGAAATGAAAGAGATAATACGAACAAAAGAAAGCAAACAAAGAATTAAAATAAATAAATTTATTATAAAATACGAAATAAATTTATTATCCCCAAACATTGATTGTTTAAAGTAGTAATGATCAAATTCACTTGAAAAAGGCAGTGCCGAAAATTCGTGAGTATCAACCAACATCGATATATTACTGATTTATAGTCTTCAAACTCTCTTTTCAAGCACTATTATTGTAATTATTTTAATAAATAAATTAAATATATTAAACCTTAACATATAGTTGGAATCCAAGTAAATTTTGAACATTGATAGCTGCTTCCAAAAATTTATGTTCAAATAAATTTATAAGGAAATTGGAAAGAAAGCTTGATATGGTAATGTATATTTAGTGTAATTAATTTCAAAAATCCCATGGAATCCAAAGAATAAAGTGTGCGGTTCAGAATGCAGAGGAGTTTAATCTAATCCCAAAAAATTGTAATTCTTTTAAAAATTTTGATTAATAAATTCAAATATTTAAAATTATATTTTAAATAAAAATTTATTTTGAAAAATCTGATTGCATTATTTAACAAATAATCAATTATCTTGATATATGGGATACTCAAAAGTTTCATTTGTAAAACTAGATTATATTGATAACAAAATTAGAAATTCTTCCATCAAAAGTTAAATTTCTATTATAAAGCATGCTGTTTATTTTGATGTTAAATCTGTATGTACGTTTTATATAGAGATTTAATATTTACGGAGAATATATTAATTGTATCTAAAATCAAAATAATAACTGAAAACAAATGAACAATTATTGGTATCAAGTTTTAACATTGTTTTCAAAAATTTTTAAATGACGCATTTTTAATTATAATAATTATAAATTTTTACAATAATAATAATACTTAAAATTATTATTATTATTATTATTATTATTAATATTANTTATTCTAGTAAGTAATATAAATATTCAGTATATAAAAAAACATATAAAGACGATCAGTATTTTAATTAAATATATGGTATACAAAATTATTAGTCAGTAATTAAAATTAAGTATCTTTATGTAATAACGAATATATCAGTTTTTTTATTTAATAGACCAAAATATGAATTATTACTAAATTACTAAAAAGAGTGATAATACAACTATGTTTTAATTTTACTTTTATCAACAGTTGATTTTTCACCTCTAAACTCTTCTACCTTATAGTCAGTTTTTCATTTTTCGATTTATTATCTTTTGAACTTGATTAATGTAAAAAATAATGCGACAAGTTAATTTTGATTCAAATACATTACTTGCAAAGTTAATTATAGAAGTGTTTTGTAAAAATAAAAATTACACTGACCAAATATGCAAAGTTATTTTAAATATTATTTTATCAAGATAATTTATTAAAAGAATTTCTGTCTATTTATTATAAAAAATACTGGCTAAATAAATTGAATAAATATACAAAAATATGGACCCAACATTCTTTTGAATAACGTTAAATAATTGTATTTGCAATATTTCTAAAAAGGAGGTGGCATATTTATTTGTGGTACATATATTTTATACACTGTGCCATTAGGGCTTAGAAATATCTAATTTTCAAAGCATAGACTAATAATAATCTAATTGTAAATATTTTAGACAGTAATATTATTTTTTAAATAAAACTAAGTTACGATATTTTTAATTAATTAATTTTTCTTAAGTTTAAAGTGTCTAGATTAAAGTAATAATCAAATATAAATATTTTCTAGATTTTATTCAGTTTAAAAATTGTTATTAAAATTAACGGCAGACCAGCGGAATTTTTTCAAATTTATTTATGAGCTTTGGTGATGAAAAATTAATAAATCTCACAAAACGGAAAAACATTCAATTTTGATTGATTTTGATTTAAACTTTTATTTCATAAATTATTAATAAAAACATTATTAATAGAATTCATTTATTATATATTCATAAAATATTTCTGAGTAAATTTTGAATTAAATTTTTAAATTAAATTAAATTTAAAATCGTTAAAAGTTTCTATCATTGAAGTAGATGGTTTGGAGATGTTGCGGCTCAACCCCCTCCTCCCCCCGAAAAATATTCAAGTCGACGCAGAATATTTTTTAGGTCATGAAAATTTATGGTGTGTATATATAAAATCCCATCGTTGCTACGGAAATTAGCTCCAAAGTATCTAAATTATGCCATAATATAACAACTTTCATATATTATAAAACAGATCAAATTCACTTGAAAAGGGTAGTGCCGAAAATTCGTGAATATCAAAAATATGGAAATATTTAATGATTCATAGTCAAAATTTTTAATAAATACAATGTCAATGGAAAAGTAATCAGTGGTGAAATTTGAAAAAAAAGTTCTTATAAAAACATAGATAAGCTTATAATACAGAATTAAAATCGCATTCTTTTACACATTGAAAGACAGTGAATAAGAACATAACAAATAAAATGTAGGTCAACTCAAAATTATGTTGGTCAAGTCACTTTATTATAGAAATAAAAGTTTGCATGTAAAATGGAGGGGAATTTATTATGGAAAATATTTTTATTATTGAAAACAATCAAAAGCCACTAATCTTGAAAGATTAAATCGAACTTTGACAGATAAACTGAAATGATTGTTTAAACATCAAGGTTATAAGACATGGATATATGGTTATAATCATTTGTCGCCCCAAGGTTTTACCTGTGGGTATTTCATCAAAACAATCTATTGATTTACTTCGTTTGAGAAAAGATTGAAAAAAGTTTATAAAACCAAAATATAAAATCGATGATCATGTTAGAATTAGTAAAATTAGTTCATTTCCATTCATTAAAAATTTCGATACTTCATCTTTTATTAATTTTACAAGGATATTTATAAGAAGAATATTTCTTTTCAACTTAAAAAATTCCCAAAATTAAAAAATTCCTAACTCGAAAAATTTCCCAAAATTTTTGTATTCTCCCAACTGAAAAGTCTCAACATTCAAAAAGCTTAGAAATAATTTCTAAGCATTCTAATTTTAAAATATTGAATCTTTGGATCCACGAGATCAAATTACAAAATTTGTACATACATCTATAACTTTTGATAAACACTATCTCGAGTCAAATTTATTTTTTGAAAACGCAAAGATTAAATTTAACCACAACCGCATCCCCGCAGGACTGGCGTGCTAGTTTGAAAGTTTGCTAGGGATTGTGCAAAAATGTGAAATCCAAGAGAACAACTTCCAAATTACCATTCCAATAGATTTGGCTTTGAAGATCATTTAAAAATTTGTTGGATTGATTGCTTGGGTGAATTAATGGACAACTATTACTAGGTAAAATAGTATAGAAATTTACTTTACTAGATCTTTTGCTGATATCCATGTCGGGTCTTGATACCCATGCCATTTGTCATAGTATTGTTTATCCTTACCTATTTTTTGGGTTTTCAATATTTTTTGAATTCTAAATACCTTTGGTGAAGGAATGACTTGTAATTCTTGTTCATAAAATTTAGTATTGATTTTTGAGATTTTTAAAACTTCATTACTCCAGCTAGTATCGAAATTTTTAATGAATGGAAATGAACTAATTTTACTAATTCTAACATGATCATCGATTTTATATTTTGGTTTTATAAACTTTTTTCAATCTTTTCTCAAACGAAGTAAATCAATAGATTGTTTTGATGAAATACCCACAGGTCAAACCTTACGGCGACAAATGATTATAACCATATATCCATGTCTTATAACCTTGATGTTTAAACAATCATTTCAGTTTATCTGTCAAAGTTCGATTTAATCTTTCAAGATTAGTGGCTTTGAATTGAGAATGTACAGAGTAATGATTGATTTTGAATTTATTCAGTATTTGTTTCAGTTTACTGTTGTATAATTCCTTTCCTAAAAAAATAATTAATTAGATAATACAAGTATTTTACCCAAATCCGTTTATAAGTTGTCCGGATATCCATCTGTAAACAAGAGTTTAATTGCTTTGTATATTTCCTCGGTAGAATTAGATTTGGTAGGAATTGCTCGAGCAAAACGACTGAAAACATCAGTACATGTCTTTAATCTTTATTAATCTTTGAATATGGTATTATTTCCATCAAATACATACACAACATTTTTATACACAAAAAAAACCACCAGTGGAAAATCATCACATCCACTTGTTGGAAATTTTTTTCAAACTGTATGCAAACAGTGCCGACAACCATTTTTGGGTTTTCGCTTTCGAATTCGGAACTCTCTTCTTTAACTTTTCGACTCCACCAAAACCTGCTTCGTCTTTTGGGTCTGTGCATATCTTTTCCATGACTGCACGAAGATTTAAAATTTAAAATAAACCCATTGTTTATGATAATTAATATTAAAGAAAGTAATAATAATCCGAAATAATTTATTTTACATATATATTTTAGAATAATGGTTAATGGAAATTTTCTAAAACTTTATCTATATCATCAGGAAAGTGTTTGCAATTTTCAAAAATTGTGATTTTTTGGAAAGACAATCGAGACAATTATGACAAAATTATTATAATAGAAGAATTTCCAATTTGTTGAAGTGTTTATAAATTAATATTTTCTCTCAATAATTTTAATTTTATTTTCTTTCATTACTCAATTTGATTATTTTAGCGTAAAAATACGATTTTGCATTCACCATCGAGATGTGCCAAAACAAGCTGTAATGATGCTTGGCAAATATTTGCATCTTCGAATAGCATGGAAATGTCTTGTTGAATAATATATCACTGAGGATGAAACAACACGAACTCTATGTTCCAGAATCAAAACAAAAATCAAGTGAATGAAAAATTCCAGGTGAATCTGCCACATTCCATCAGAAATCCACGATGCTGAGTATTTTCTGGAATCACACGGGTATTTTATGCAGAAGTGCAGAGATGTTCGGCAAAAGCTACGTGATTATCCACCGTGGTTATTGCAGGATATTACACTTATTCACAAAAGTGCCGAAACAATGGCAACGATTGCGAAAAATGGATTTGTGTTGCTGGATCACCCTCCATACAGTCCGGATCTCGCACCAAGCAATTTCTATCTATTAAGTCACACGAAGAGACATTTGAGAGGCAAAATGTTTAAAAATCCTGATGATGTGCAACAGAGTGTGGAAGATTTTATGAAGGAGCAGTCACCGATTTTCTACAAACGTGCTTTCTTGAGCGCTGTAAGAAGTATGTGACTTATGAGGGGCCTTATATTGAAAAACACTACCTATATATAATGTTCCGTGTTGTAATATGAAACTTTTGATATTTCGCTTTCTTATTTAGTCCGGGTATTATTATTATTTAATTCATTGTATAGTTTTTTAAAATTTATACTTTGAATTATATTTTCATGTTTATCAATTAATTATAAGAAGAAAAATTAATTTTATTATTTTTAACATCTTATTCTCACAATTATGCGTTTAACATTTTCAAATTTTTTAATATTTTTATATATTTATATATTTTTCCTAACTCTTATGCCATGACGAACATATAAATAATTTAGAGAGAAAAGTATATATATATATATATATATATATATATATATATATATATATATATATATATATAAACCTTTTGTTAATACTTTAACTTATATCTGTTAAGATTTAATTTATTAATGTATTTAACTTATTTATTTTGTTCTTTTGAAAAAATAACGTTATTAATTATGAACATTACCTCCCTAATGTTGCTGTATCTAATGTTTTCACAACTACTATTTTAATCATCTTATTGAAACCCTAGACACATCAGGTTTATGTTAATTTTTTTTAAAGTTTTATTAAAATAAAATAAAATTTTTATATATTATATTAAATAAAAATCAAAATAGATTGATAAATATAACAAATATTCAGTCAAATATAGAGATAAAATTAATAATTTATTCTATTTTAAATATTTTATACAATCTTTTCAGCATAAATGGATGTTGCAGGATAAAATTTATCTTTTGAACTTTACTTTTATTTGATTTAAGTTAATAATTTAAACACTTTATTTCATCTACCATGTTCAATAGACTTTTGTCTTAAATTTTCATAGTTAATTAGATAAAAGTCATTAGGTTTTCTTTTGTTTAGATAAAAAGTTTCAAGTAATTTTGGCTAATATGTTCATTTGCTAGTTGTTATAAATGTTTAACTTTTATGACTATTCATATTTTATATTTAATTTATTATTAAATTTCATATTTTTATAAAAAAATGAAAAAAATTTAAAAAATATTTAATAGTTATAGGATATATAAAAGTTCAAAACTTAACCGCACAAAATAATTAAAAATTATAAAATATTTAAGATTTATTTGATTCAGTTTTAGTGTTAGTTTTTATGGTTTCTTTGGTCTTTTTGATATTTTATTATAAAAATAGTAGAAACAAATAAGTTAAGTGAACTATGTCATTGAGCACAATTGAAATAAATATTTTCATAAATAACTTTATAAAATTAGTATGTTACCCAAAATAGTATTTCACTGACACTTCACTTTTTTTCTTTTATTTTTTATTGCTCCGCAGACAAAGTAGTTCGAAATAACAAAAGGAATTTTTTTAAAATGCAAAAAATATATGTGAATTAAATGCTTTAGTTTTGTTTTAGTAGTTTTATATATTTAATAATATTTAAACAATATAAAATAAAAATTTGTAGGCTCTTGTTGCCAACTCTTTTATTAAAAGAAAAATTTCGGTTAATTCATAATGATATTTAATTTGATTTCTTAATTTTTTTCTCTTATTTTTTTCTCTTTATAAAAGTTTTTTCAAAATGTATTAAGTTCAAATTTTTTTAAAAATATTTTTCAAATTAAAATTTAACTAATATTTTCGTTTTTTATTAACTATTTAAATTTCGTTAGGAGATTTCGTTTAATTTAGACAATTTTTTAATAAATTTTATAATACATTATTGGTAGGAGTCAATTGAAAATTTAAATATTTAAAATCTTATATTCTTTAGAATTTTAAATTTTTACATTATTTTAACTTTTAAATAAGCTATTTATAATAAATGATAAATATTAAAGTAATAATAATCCAAATAAATTTATTTTACATATATTTTATAGAATAATGATTAATGGAAATTTTCTAAAACTTTATCTATATCATCAGGAAATTGTTTGCAATTTTCTAAAATTGTGATTTTTTCGAAAGACAATCGAGACAATTGTGATAAAATTATTATAATAGAAGGATTTCCAATTTGTTGAAGTGTTTATAAATTAATATTTTCTCCCCATAATTTTAATTTTATTTTCTTTCATTACTCAATTTGATTATTTTAGCGTAAAACACCATTTTCTAACACGACAAAATAAAGTCTAAAAAATTTATATTTTAAAATAAACGACTGCCAATTTTTAACATGTATAAATAAATAAATTATTAAATTTTTAAGAAACATTAATTTTAAATTTGACAGTTTATTTTATCAATACCCGAAACTCTAAAAGATATTTACATTAAGTTTATATTTGATTAATTCTTAGCTTAATTTTGATTATTCTGAAATTAATTTATAAAATATATTATGAAAGTAAATGGTAGTGTCCCATCCACACCACCCCCTACCCCCTAAAAGTGTCTAGGTCGACTCAGAATTTTATGTAGGGCACGAAAATATGTGGGGTTTATATATAAAAATACTTAGTTTCCAGCTGCTAAATATTATGATAATCACACCAGTCTTATATTATAGAATTAAAATCCTATAATTCAACATATGACGAGACAGCGAATAACATCAACCATAATATAACAACTTTCATATATTATCAAACATAGATAACTTTATATTATAGAAATAAATTCATATTCTTCAACCCATGGTGGGACAATGAACAAAAACTTTAATAAGTCAACTTAAAGTACTTTAATATGAAGGTCACATCACTTTATTATAGAAATAAATAAATGTAGAGGATACCTAAATAACAAATTTACGAATAAATAAATAAAATTACTTTGGGGAAATCGTCATGACAAACGGGACAATCTATGGGAACACGAAAAAGAAAATGGAAGTAAAAAGAAACAAGAAATGAAAGAGATAATACGAACAAAAGAAAGCAAACAAAGAATTAAAATAAAGGTCGTTACTAATTAATTAGTACAAAAAAAATTAGGAATTTCAAAGTCGGGAAAAATAAAAAACAACAACAATGTACTTATCTCGACATCTTCTCAGAGATAACGGAACGAAAAGAAAACAGACCAGAGCAGCAAAAAGGGAAAAACTAGAGAATATCTTGACAGCTGTCAAAGATAACTGTATTGCAGGAAAAAGTAGGGGAATTATGTTGGAGGAAAAAATGGGAAATTAAAGATAAACTGAAGTGCCACAAAGTGACGAGGTATAAAAGGAGGAAGCACAGCAGAAGCAGACAGAACAGTTAAGAGAGAAATAGTGCGACAGAACGATTAAGAGAGAACATTTGCGAGGAAAAACTTGCGTCAGAGTGTTGTGGAACAGAGTTGCTACAGAAGATTTGAGACATAATATTGCGATAAAGGACAAAATAATTGAGAATATGACAATATTTATTTGGAGAATCTGAAGAGACTTAAAGAGAGAAGCTTAGAGAAGAGTTAAAAGGAGAATTTGAGACAAATAAGCAGAAATAAAGGGATAAGCAGCAGGAGCTTATTCAGTTAATAACAGAGTAAAGTTCGGCGAGTAAATCCAAGTCAAACTAGAAAATAGTCAGTTAAATTACCAAACCTATGATAATTCGTGACCATGTAATTTCATCATCAAATAATATATAAAATATTTCCTCGAAAAAAATTTTTTTTGTTGGATTGTCTCGAAATTGATGATAGTGTTGTATTCGATATGGTTATCTTCAATAATTTTTCTGAGCAATTAACAAGGAATTGCAGATTATTAATCACCTCGTTAGTTTCTTTGTTAGAGACAATACCATTTAACAGGTCAATCAAATATGTTGTTTGCGTCATTTATAAAAAATTGTTTAAATGTTGGTATATTTATATTATTGCTGTTGAGATGTATTATGTACATTTACATGTTTTGTGGTGAATTGTTGATTTAAAAAATTATGTAAAATAAGAGAGAAAAGTTTAAACTTATAAAATCTTTGATTTGGGAAATTTCTGAGTTTGGAAAATCATATTGGGGATTTCTTGTATCCTATATTGGTGATTTTTTATCAAGTCGTTTAATCAAAAGATGCATTTCTTTTGTATTTCTTATTGATTTATTTCACATGATTTTCCAAGTATTTTTTATATATAAAATTTATTTATATAGTAAAGTGATGTGACCTTCATATTAAAGTACTTTTTTTTCAAGTACATATTTTTTCAAAAAACTTTCAAAGTATTTTATTAAGGTTTTTGTTCATTGTCACAATATGAGTTGAAGAATATTAATTTATTTCTATAATATAAGGTTATCTATGTTTGATGATATATGAAATTTGTTATATCACTTGAAAAAGGCAGTGCCGAAAATTCGTGAGTATCAACAAACATCGATATATTACTGATTTATAGTCTTCAAACTCTCTTTAATAAATTCTATAAAATATTTATTTAAATAATTATATTTTGCTTGAATGAATATTCATGAAATTAGTTTTTTAAACAAATAACATTAGAATATTTATTGTAAATTGTGGTAAACATAAGCTCATCAATGTAATGAAGAAATAAACATTAATATAATTTTTTACAAAACATTTTCATTTAAAAAATTACATTAAAATTAACAATTTAAACATTTATATGATATATAAACAAAGAAATATTATGAAAATATTTTTATCTTTTATTATTCTAAATCAGTGGCGTATCTAGGGTTCACGGCGCCCGGGGCAAAACTTAAAATTGCGCCCCTCTCCACGTGAATTTTTTCTTTTCCTTATTATTGGTATATTATTTTTGCACTAAAGTGACATTTCTTTTTTAAGAAAAAAAAATTATTATTTAAAAAAAATCAAAAATTTTCACTCTTTAAAATTGATTTGCAGCAGTTTTAAAAAAAATTAATTTAATTTTGCAACAAGTTAGTTTTAAACTTTATTTTATTTGATATTCTAAAGTTTGAAAGTTTTTTCAAATAATTTTGAGCTTAACAAATAATTCTATAAATCTTACGATTGAGTTCTGGATATAACTCAAATTTCATGTATTTTGGAAAGGCTTTGAAATATATAAACAAAGTTCACCATAAAATTTAAATTTAATTTAAATAGTACTAAAATTAAATTTAAATTTTATGGTGAACTTTGTTTATATATTTCAAATAATCAAAATTCGTTATTTTAATGTTGGTTAAATTTCAAAATCGAAAATCTTTAAATAAAGTTTAGGTTTCAAAAATCAATTTGGCGCCCCTAAAATCGTGGCGCCCGGGGCAAAAGCCCCGCTTGCCCGGCCCTAGATACGCTACTGTTCTAAATAAATGTCTCATTCAAGCACGTCTTGTTTCAAAAATTAGTTATATCAGATAATTTTCAATAATTTAGTTAATCAAAATATTCCTAAATTAAGAATAAATTACTCTAATACTTGTGAATTAATAAAGTTACTTTATTAAATTTTATTTTTAGTTTTTAATTGAAATTAACTATTAATTCAGAATTAACTCAAAAACTCCATTAAAAACACTTTCTTTTTATCTCAGCTGATTTCTAGGAAAAGATAAAATGATTTCCTAAATAAAATATTTTGTTGAAAAAATAATTTCCAACACGCGATTTTCATTACGTAGTTTTGATCGAAAATATTTGGCTACTTTAATTTCTCTGAAAACTTTTGATCATTATCGTCCAGTGAGTACCAATCGACAAAACTTCAAAAACTATTTTTAAAATGGTTGATTATAAATCATATTTTCTATGTTGAAAATAAAACTTTCTCCAAATCTATTTGATTCAAAGTTGATAAAAAGGTTTTTAAAAAATGTTTTTCTTTCTTTCTATTTTTTAATCATTCTGTAATGCCAACAAAGCAATTAGACTACTAGCCAAATAAATGATTTTCAAATTATTTAAATCAAGTTTTCTGTGGCAAATAATTAAACAAATAGAGAAAAATTTAATTTTCCTATCTCAAATTTCTAAAATGACATTGATTTAAAAGTCAAATGAATTTTTTCAAAGTGAAATATTACTTGAACAAAATTAATTGATATGGTAAATTTAATTTTTCATAAAAATGTGATTGGTTATTTCAAGATATTTTGAAATTAATAGATTGCATTGCACGATATCATAATTTTCCTGTCAACCTTACTATAATTTATTTATGATTTTTACCATTTTTTACTATAATTAATTAAATCACGATTTACTATTAGAGAAAAATTAAATCAATAGAATTATTATATAATTAAACAAATTAATAAAGATTTATTAATGATTAAATTTGTTTTAATTAACTAATTCAAAAATGAATAGTATACATTGTAAATTTCTAATTGTTTTATTTCTTAGCTCTTTAATATAGTTATTATTTTTAATATAATGTAAATATTTATAAATATTTACTGTAGAAATAAATTACTCACATTAACAATTAGGTCTGCACTTTATGGAAAACATTAAGATATTACATCAATAGTACATCGTTTACAAGTAATTTAAATGTGTAAATGTAATTTTAATTTATTACGAAACAGTCGTGTTTTGTTTGTTTGCTCTAGGTAATAATGTCAAACATCAAACCCATTAGAATAGGTGTTGATTTTATTATTAATATAAATTTTATAACCTAAAGATATTCGTCATGATTTCATTGGATAATTTTGTCAATTCATTACAAATTAAAAATTCAATTATAATTATTTTTGTAAGTTTAATTTATTGTAATCTAATTTTTTAAATGGAAAAAATTCAGTCGGAGGAACGTTATATAAACACACACGGAGTGTTAAAATTATGGCAGCACAAAGCAATATCTTTGGGCACCATTACTTAACTTACCAACAAAACTTATGGTATCCAATGAGTAAATATTTCATTATTATTATTCATTGGACCACTAATTATTTTACAACTTTTGTTTTACTTGACTAAATATATTATTGACTAAAATATTATTGTTAAAAAGAAAAAAAATAAACGCTTCATATAATTTATATAATTTTTTACTTGGTATATCTGAATACATATCCGCAAATACAATAAAAATATAATATGTATCTTTAAAGAAGTAAAAACTAAGGAAGATAAAGAAATTTATTTATATTGACAGTCTGTAAATTGATTGATAATATTTATTTTCTATTTTAAAGACTTATTTATTTATTTAAACAAGTTTTTAAGTAAGTTTATCAAAATATAATTTTTGAAATATCCAATAATAATTAATTAAAATTTTTGTTAATTAATTCTAAAAGATATAAGTAAAATTAAAACTAAAATTTCTTTATCTATATATATATATATATCACTACCTATATTTATTTTTAAAGTGTAACATAATCGTTCATTTTATTATAATTTTTCATGTATTTTTTAGAGCAATGATACGCTGAAAACAACTTATTCATTACAAGAACCATTGTCAAAAAATGCCAAAAGTGAGCATGCTAAACCAAAGGGGATTCTAACGAACGTTATGGCTACTTTTAAACAAAAAAAGGTTAATTTTAAATTAAAATCATTAATTTTAATTACAAAATATTAATAGCACAATCAATTATATTACAATTCATTAACAAAATTATTTATATTTTATAAGTATTTTACTCAATTTTGTAAACAATTTATATTTTGTTTGAATAGATTAATTTTTATAAATTAAATTTTTCTTAATTGGTTTATATTTAATGATTAAATATAGAATTTAGCATTTGGTTTTCTTAAGTCATTTTGAACTTAAGTACTTCTCTTTCAATAATTAATTAATATTTGCCTTGGTTAGAAAATTTCATGTAAGTAAGGTAATAAAAAAATGAAAAACAATTAAAAAAAATATTAAAAATAAAATGAAAAAAAATGGAAAAAGTAAAAAATATTTTTAAATATGTCTTACATTTTAAATCCGTTTTGGATTTTTCATCTCATGACCCCTACGGTATTAGACATATTTCAATTAAAATGAAACAATTTATCTCTTCATATTTACTTTCTCTTTTCTAGTTTTGAAACTGCTGTTGAGGATACCTAAATAACAATTTAGAAATAAATAAATAAAATTACCTGGGGGAAGATCGTCATGACGAACGGACGATCTATGGGAACTCAGAAAAGAAAGCGGAAGCAAAAAGAAATGAGAAATGAGAAAGAGGAAGGAAATAAAAGGAATCAAATATGAAAATAAAAACCAAGGTCAGTACTAATTAATTAGTACAAAAAGGAAAAGGAATTTCGAAATCGGGAAAACAGAAAAACAACAATATTCTTATCTCGACAACTTGTCAGAGATAAGGGAAACAAAACAAAAACAGGCCGGAGCCGCAAAAGGAAACAATTATAAACATTGCGACAGCTATCAAAGATAACTCGGTTGCAGGGAAAACTGGAAAATCATGTTGGGAAAAATGGTGGAATTGGAGATAAACTGAAGTGCCACAAATTGGCGCGGTATAAAAGTAGGCGGCACAGCAGAAAAAGGCAGAAGAAAAAATAGAGAAGAAACTATCGAAGAATTAAAAGAGAGAAACTATAGAGAAGACGAGTTATAAAATTAAGAAGACGTGGGAGAATTGTATTAGCGAACAGTTTGGAGAAGCCATTGAGAGAACAATTTAGAAGAAATAATTGAATAAAGTTGAAGCAGAGAAACTAAAAAGGAAAGAGAAATAAAGAGAATCAGCAAGTGTTTATTCAGTTGATAATATAAGGAAGTTAGGCTAGAAAAACCAAGTCAAAATCAGAGAACAACCAGTTAAAATTACCAATTATTACACTCCTCAGTCGTGAGAGATTTGTCAAATCAAAGTTATACGAGTGTGCTATTCCTCACCATGGTGTTTTAATAAGCACGGTATAATAGGCAGCTAGTCGAGTCAATTGTATCATTGTGAAAATATTTGTGATATTCAATAAAGTTTCCAGTGTTAATTGTTATTTGTGTGGCAGTCAAAGACACGCTTGGAATCAGAGTAAGAGTTCTAATTCTATCACCAACTCAATAACCCAACACTGCAAATGTTCTTGTTGATTTCTAAATTCATAATCTTTTAGACTTATTTGAATACTTACACTTTTCACATTTTCACGTGTCACCAAACATTACGTCCATATATGATTTGTGATACGTGTATCATAAATCACAAGTTCAGAAGTTTTCTTAAGTGACTTCAATGTTTGAACTGTTTAAAAATTATTCATATCTGAAATTATGTAGTAAGATATTTTGTTACTAAAAATATAAATCTTTTGACTAGTAGTATAGTTTGATCAAAAGTCAGAATTAAAAAATTCAGAAAATATTGTAATTTTAAAATTGTGTTTTCATTGGTAAGTTTGATTATTGTGGATCAATCTACACTTATTTAATCTCGTAGTTTTGGTATTCACGCCACTTGTGTTAATGTATGTATGCATTTTGTATTGTACACATTTCCCTAAATATAACAGATTGAATTTGGAAATGACGTATCACTGCTTACTAAACTAAAGCAATAGTAAAACATTAAAAGTATTGCAAACTAACAATAATACAACACATTTAAGTATCTAGAATTTAGAGAAACCAGAATTTAGAACATTTTTATAAAGGTTACGACTCTATAATTGATCTAGTTAGAAAATATTGAAAATTAATCAATAATAAATTAAAATTGTTTAAAAAACATTCATGTATAGTTTTATGCTAGAACAAAAAGAGTTAAAATTAACATATTATGTATTATATGTTACATTGAATTTGTATTACTGGTGAAAATATATTTTCGCTAAGCTGGTCAATAAATGTATATCTAACAATGAAGATACAAATTCACTGGTTACATTTAGTGAGTTTGTATTCATTGACAAGCGAGAATTCGCTGCGTGGAAATATTTGGCCCTAAGTGTCGATATGTCGCCCTTCTTTCATCTAGCTGCAAAGTGTTTTAAAAGTTTTATAATTTTTCTAAATATGTAATTATATTTAATGTGTAAGTTGTTGTATTTAAACTTTTAACTCAGGTAGTCTACACATTCACTAAAACTTGCTAGCTGAAGTTATATTTTCACCAGTAGAAATATGTTCCACTGGTGAATACGTATTTGGATATGAATTCACTGAAACGTCAGTGAAAATATATTCTCACTGGTAATACAAATTCACTGTAATATATATATATATATATATATATATATATATATATGTGTGTGTGTGTAAATACAAATTAAAACTGTCTTTAGAATATTTGACTGTTAATATAAGTTTTATAAAATAATTATTATTTGACAAAATTTTCAATACCGACAAACTTTGTACCTTAAAAATTAAAACAAATGTAAAAAGAGTACCTAAAATGTCTTCACTGCCAATTTCCAATGGTAATCGAGCTTAAGATGAATTCGCATGATAAAATATTTAATGAGAAAAACAAAAAATTATTCCTTACGAAATTAGATGTTTATGATTCTGTTATCAAAAAAATCGAAGACTGAAATAATCTATCAATACGAATTAGGCAGTCGTTCCGGTGGGATGCAAAAATTGATTATAGCAGACAATATAGATTTTCAAGTGACTTTATCTGTCAGAGAATAGAGTTAAATATGTATATGGTATTTTAATTGAACAATTATTCTGTGACACACACACACACTACATCCACACAAATAAATAAATGTTTACAAAAGAAAATTTATATTTGTTATGCAGCTTATATAATAATAATTTATATAAATAATTTTCTTATAAAGGATAATTGAGGTTTTAAAATATCAAAAACACCTCTAGAAATAAACAATAATAATAAGCGGAATAAATAAATCTGTAGTGAATTTTACCTCTACCAAAAATGTTTAATGTATTGAATGTAAGGCATCCTTAGGGAATTTATAAAGTTCCATGAATAATTAACCTTTTTTTTCATTATTTCTCACAATCAAATCATTTGTCTATTAGATACTTGGTACTTTAATTAATAATCTTTATATTTAAAAATTAATGACAGTAAATTAAGCGTATAAAATTATATTCATTTATTCCGAATTTACAAACGAAAAATAACTTTTTATAATAACATTGAAAAATTGAATTTATTAAAAAGAGAGTTTAAAGACTATAAATCAGTAATATATCGATATTTGTTGATACTCACGAATTTTAGGCACTGCCTTTTTCAAGTGAAGTGCCGAAAATTCATGAGTATCAACAAACATCGATATATTACTGATTTATAGTCTTCAAGCTCTCTTTTTAATAAATTCAATGGAAAAAATAATCAGTGGTGAAATTGAAAGAAATAAAAGTTCTTATAATACAACTGAAAAATTATTTAATACTTTCAATTATTTTTATTATTATTAAAAAATAAAAAATACTGTTCACCTATGCTAGCACAAATTGTCATTAATACCTTTTCATGATTATGTTTATCAAAACATTACAAAGTAACAGAAGTCAACATCTTTTGAAGCTTTTATACTTTTAAGTAAAAGTGTATTTAAATATTTAAAGGAATTTCAACTTAATCTAATTCATATTATGAAAAAAGCCATTGATATTATTAAACTCATTCTACAATAACAAATTATATTATATCTAGAAAGAGAATGCCAATGAATAATTGATTATTGATACAGGTTGCATACATTCATATAATTACACTCGGTCACATTTTTTTAAAAGATTGGTGGCTTAATTAATAAATAATTTAATTTAATATAAGAATCATTATTAACGAAGATTCTTAAACATAAGAATTGTTGGTATATTAATTTTATTTTATTCATTTTATAAAACCTCAAAACCAACCAACTTCGGTTGAAATCAAACATTTTAATTGATGGAAAATTCATTAGTTGCTTTCTGCTTAAAACAAATTTCAGCTATCATTTTCCGAAAGATTTTATTTAGATTAACGTCTAAAAATTTTATAAAAAACAATTGTCATCAATTTTTTCAATTACTTTTCAAAGAGTTTAATTACTACCAATTTGTATATATTTTATTTGCATAAATCGAATAAATTCTGCAAAGAAAAAAATAAATTTACATACACTGCTGATAGGAAAATTGAGAAATTTCTAATTTGAAATAATTCCCAAAACAATTGTACTAATAACAGGGTCTAATTATTACTACTGTCAACCAAATTTATTTTCTATAATTTTATTTTTTAATTCAGTTTTAACTTTGAAATAAAATTTATTATTTAATGTTATTAGCTTTGAGAGAAAGAATTACGCTTTTTTGACTTTTACTCCAATATTTTTGAAATTATACATTGAAAAATTAATATTTCAATTATTACCAAGATAATTAGTTTACCTGACATCTATAAAATATTTATTATTATAAATTATATTTATATGTTTAGGTAAACCTAAATATTACGTAAAATATTTACGTAAAATATTACGTAAATAGAACGTAATTTTTGAAAAAAATATATTTGCAATATATTTTGTAGGCCTACCTAAGATTATCAGATACTAAAAAATGTGTATTATTTCATCTATTAATAATAATAACAAATGTTTTATATAATTTTTAAAATTTCTTATGCATTAACCCAGATGTTGCCAAAACTATTTTATTCAAAAAAAACATAAAATTAGTAAAATCTTATTTAAAATAGCTAAATAAAGTTATTATACAAAATCAAGAATAAACAAAGAAGTTAACTGGTCAAGACTTGTAATTGTGATGTGCTAAACACATTCTTATTATAGATATCTCTAAATAACTAGCGTATGCAAAATAAAAAAAATATATAAGGAGCGTTCTTTTAAAAGGACGGTGGCAACATTTGGGTTAATAAGGTTTTTAGTAGTGAGGGAACTAGTCGTTCCAGCTCATACACCCGACACCCGAGATCTAAGAATTCCATATAACACAATAACTTTCGGTCGGTGGTGTTTGAATAAGATAGTATCTGGAATTTGAGCTGGAAGGACAGTTCCCTCACTACTCTATAAAACTATAAAATCTGTAAATTTCAAAACTAATAAATATTTAAAGGGTAATAAAATGAGAAAAATACAGTACCTAGATGGCTCAGTGGGAATCTGTTCAACAAACATCAATAATAGACACGGTTCAAATCCCAAGTAAAACTATTTTTATTATAAACAAATTTTAATGTTTCTGTTTTTAATATAACAACTCCAGATAGAATTCCTGATAAATTATATATTGATAATGGTAAAGATTTTTATAATAAAATATTTGAAGAATTTAGAAAAGAAAATGAAATTAGTATATATTCAACTTATAATTCTCCTGACTCACGTTCAAATTATGGTTCACACAATCTAATTATTTAAAGATTTAATAGAACATTAAAAAATTGGATGTATAAAAAATTTACAGAACGAGGAAATAGAATTTGGATAGATGTATAACCAGAATTAATTATTTGATATAATAATAAAATTCATGGATCAATAGAAATCTCACCAAAAGAACCAAGTGATTAAAAGTGATTAATAATGTTAATAATAGAGGTACGACAAGCAATTTGCAATAAAAACAAAAATTTAATATTGAAGATAGAGTTAGATTATTTAAAAGGAAAAATAAATTTAAAAAAGGTATAATACACAAATGGGCAAAAAGAAATTTTCATCATTTCTAAAATATATGATACAAAACCAATAAAATATGGAATTAAAGATTTAAATGGTGAAGAAATAATAAGTAAGTTTTATCCAAATAAACTTCAAAAGACTAGTTTTTGGTATATTCATCATTCTCAAATAATTTCATTCGATATATTCCACATACCATCCAACCTAAAATATTATCGAAAAGATCCATTATACTGGTAATGCACCAAATGGTAATGCACCAAATGGTAATGCACTAAATGGTAATGCACCAAATGGTAATGCACCAAATGGTAATGCACATTCATCAAAGGTTCCATTGTTAAAATATTTCTGTTGTTTATAATTTACCCATCATTGTTCAAATTTAATAATTATTTTATATAAAAAGGAAAGACAAAACTCATTCAGGACGATCTTGAAAAGCTTTCTGAACCTACAACATTGAACGATCGTGAAGTGAAAATAAGAAAAATAATAGAAACAAATAAACCTGCAGCTGTTAAATATAATGGTAAAAGAATATATATATTGTTAAAAAAAATATCAGAAATCAACTATGAAACCAAGCTATTGAAGAGAAATAAGGAGGAATTCTTCATTTTGCAGCATTATTACCATTAATATTTGGTGGTGTAACAGCAGCTGCAAGTGCAAAAGCTGGAATAAGAAATTCTGTTAAGAATGTAAAAGAAGCACAATTAGCTGAAACTTCAAAGACAGAAATACTTGGCGAAAACGGTTCAGGAAGAAATAGTTTAATTAAAAATAATTCATAAATAAAATGGTGAGAAATTTAAATGATTATGATATCAACAAATATATTAATGATTGCAAATTAACAAGTATTCAAGAAAATATTTGGAATAAAAATTAAAAAAGTAGTTCCTGAACAAAATGAAGCAAAACAATTCGATCAAGAAATCATCCAGTAAATTCGTCCAGTAAAATTAGAGTTGAATTTAAATCATGATATTGTAAAAGGTAAAACAATCAAACCTTATATAAAAAAAATCAAATTTTTATTTATGACATCCATCTGGCATATCGCCGAAAGGGAGATTAGTTCTCACCCTTATGTGAACTGTAGCTTTTATGTTTTTGAACTTCCGATACTGGAGTTATAAACTCCCGCATCAAACATGATTTCTCCGGAACGCTTCAGTCAGGCGGTGTAACGGGTAATCCTGGCCATCTTGAAGCTCCGGACATTGGCTTATTCATTAGTTGGTTATTCTTCATCATTATTTATCTAGAATGTATATTATTTGGAGTAGGAAGACTCCATTTGTGAGTTTTATCGCATTTATATGGTTATACTTATTATAATATCGATTAGAAGGATTTTTTAAAGATAGTTTAATAATAATATTACGAACAACTAAAAATGATAGAACGAAACTACTATCAGTTAGGCAGAGCCCCTACAAGGATTCTTACAATTACGCACTGATATTATTTATTATTAATACTTAATTAGTTTCAAATGATTGGTTTTTGATTTTATTTAAAAGACTATAAATGAGGCAAATAACAAACATTAGGGTATCAGTTTTCATATTTATATGACCTATTTTTTTTATATATTTTTTTATATATTAATAATAGCAATATATAGTAAATTATTTAGTTTTATTATTTTAAATTATTTAATTATTATTTTATCAAGCTCTTTAACATTTTGGAGGAGATCTCATTAATCGCAAATACATATATTATATTAGTACCTTCATAATAACCATATTATTCAAATAGATATGGGTATGCTCTGAATACACACACACATATATATATATATATATATATATATATATATATATATTATTCTTTAATGGTATGCTCCCTAAAGATGTGGTAGCTGCTAACTACTGCAGCTGTGCATGCATTTCTTGCCAGACTTTTTATTTCTGAATGAGACAACCCAATTTTACTAAGAATTTGATCATTTTTATTGTACCAAGAACCAAGTGTACCTATTATTAACGTTGATAATGCTGTTTTTACTTTATGGCATTTTTCAATTTCGATTGCCAGATTGGCATATTTCCCATAATTTTCATCATCAGCCCTTTTAAAATTTTCCCTTTGCTCATAGGGCACTTTGATATCTAGGATGTGGGTAAGTTCATTCCTAGAAAATCTGATAAGTAAGTTTGGTATTAATGTAGTGTTTACTTCCTGTGGTGAAAGTTCAATGTCGAGTTTAAAGCAAAGATTAAATAGTGATTGACAGACAGCATCCAATACACAAGTATGTTTGCTCCTTCGTGGGTTTATTTTTGCAGGGCAGTGGTTAAAGATATGCGCCTGTGTTTCTGGGTGTGAGTTGCAATGCCTACATAGAATATATTTTTCATTTTCAGTCTATGTGGTGTGAAGTTTAGTTTTAGAAGATTTTTTCTGGATCTTAGAAGGAATAAGTATTAGGCGTCAGTAAGAATGTCGGTTTTTACCAGGAAATCAGCAGTGCTACTATTTAGCAATATGACCCTGACAACTTAGTGCAGTCCATTTCTCAGCGTGTATAAGACCTATTATGGAGTGAAGTTCAGATGAAGAGTTGTTGAGGTTTGAAGAGAAGAAATAATTGATTCGGTCTTTGTATTTGATTTAATTGGTAAAAGTTATCTAGGAAAAGAATTTTGACATAAATTCCATATTTACGTCTTAGAAGGTCCACAGATTTCCTGAATTTTGAAAAGAAGGATTTATTTCCAAAATGTTTCGAGGTAGTACCATTGAGCCATGATAGGGCAGCGTCTAGATTGCGTTGATCACGTGATAGGGCAAGCTCCGAGAGGACAAGATTGCGAAAGCTTGTATCTGAAGAATTAAGTGCACGAGCTAGATGTACTATACTTTGTATGAGGTACTCGTCGATGGATGTAGTTAATTCCATACCACCCATTTTTACCGATGCGTACAATAAATGATTGTTAATTTGAAGTAATTTATGTTTTAATCAGTTTTCTAATCTTCTGATCGAAACCTTTTTGCGCTACTCTGAATTTGATGACATTATCCTTATGAGTCAAGGATGTTATGGAAAATTTCGCAGTTACGGAAAGGAAAGATGAGGCGAGAATGAATGAAGATTTTAAAGGCATTTATTTTCTGGGATGGATGGAGGTGTGATTCTAATATTTTTTGAGTATCTTTAACAGCATTGTCAAGCCTGTCGTGAATCTTGTACCTTCCTTTATGGGTGAAATCAATTCCCAGGTATCTATACAGGTTAGAATCATCAATTTTTGGAATAATTTCATCGTATAGTTTTATCGAAAAGTAGTTTAGCTTATGGTCTATTTGGAAGTAACCGGATTTCGAGGATTTAAATCTAAGATTTGCAAGTGAAGCTAGTCGAATAGTTTTGAGGAGAGCAGAGTTAATAGAGGTGTAGGAGTCAGATACCAACACAATGTCGTCTGCGTATGCAAGAAAACCCACATTCATATCATTAAAAATGAAGGGATGACTGACTAGGATGTTTTTAAGGATGAAATCGATTGCGAGGCAAAAAAGTGTCATCGACAGGGGACAGCCTTGTTTGACTCCCCTTAATATAAGAACAGCAGGCGATCTTTCTCCTTCACAATCAAAAATAGTTTTAACATTAGTGTACATATTATTTATCAATTTTATGGAATTCGACTGTACATGTTTATGAAAAAGAAGGAACTGTATTAATTATTGGGGTGAAAAATTTGTATTCATAACATAGCATACTAATGAGAAAAAAGTTCATACAGGTGGATTAAAAAAACAATGCATTTACTTTAGATAATACACTAAATGTTCCAATTGCTGATATTGAAACATATGCGCATATAACAGAAGATATTCCAGAAACTACTAAATGGATTATTATAAAAAAATAAAATTATTTAATTTAAAACCACTAGGATATGAAACTAAAGAACATATTGAAAAATACAAAGTCAAAGAGGGTAAAAGTCTTCTATATAACATCAATTTCATATCAGATAATCCATGTGAATTATTTTATGAATTAAGAAAACTATCAGCTTCTAGAAAACCTGGGAATAATAATTGTGAAAATCATATAAATGTAATTTTAAAAAGATTATTAGAAAAAAAACTAATTAATAAAAAACAATATAGTAAATTCTTCAAATACTAAATTTTTCATAAAGACAAATATGTCAATTTTTAATCTGGACAAGATTATGAAATTTAATCATTCACTGAAATGAAAGATTTTCTAGAAGTTTTACCATCAAAATTATCAGCTGAATCATTAACCCAAATGTTGCCACCGTCCTTTTAAAAGAACGCTCCTTATATATTTTTTTATTTTGCATACGCTAGTTATTTAGAGATATCTATAATAAGAATGTGTTTAGCACATCACAATTACAAGTCTTGACCAGTTAACTTCTTTCTTTATTCTTGATTTTGTATACACTGCGGTATTTAGTTCTATGATAGTGCAAGAATAAAATTTTTTGAATAAAATAGTTTTGGCAACATCTGGGTTAAATCAACAATCATCCAATCCACTTGATATTTGTAATTCATGGATATATTTCAAAGCTGAAATTCCTAGTCTTGATGCTACAGATAATGTAACTCTTGAACATAATTAGTTTTTAAATCTATTTGATCAAATATCAACAAGTCCTGGATCTACAAAAGTTGAAAATATAAGATATCCTGGTGAAACAAGTTCACTATTACAATTTTCCGTGACTAGTGCTGTTTATAAAAATCAGTATAGAGAAATGAGTGGTTGGATTCCAGATATTGGAGATGGTGATGAAAAATATAAAGGGTAATTAGCTAAAGAATTATACACCAAAACATTTGATATAATATATCCTCTTAAAAATATATTTGAATTCTTTCAACAATGTGATAGAATAATTTACTTGATACCGTTTCAATTGAATATGCAAAGGAATGTTGATTATAAAAAATGTTTTTATGGAAAGTTCTTAAAAGCAAACTCCAAACAAAAAATAAAATTTGAAAGAATGATTTTGTTGGTACCATCAATAACTTGTAATCCTTATTTAGACAGTCAACTTTTGGAGAGAATAAAAAACAACTCTCAACCAATTAATGTAAAATTTCTTCAAAGAAAAACAGGATGTATAGACATTCTAGAAGGGAGCATATTTTCACGGAAACCAACAATATTAAATACAACACCAAGATTTATTCTGATTGAAATTAAAGATTCAACGATTAATTATACAACAAATAATTCAAAGTTTATTGAATCAAATAATGATACTAAACAAATAAAATCTCTAAGTGTTCAATTAAATTCAAGCTATTATCCTTCAAAACCAATAACATTTGAATAAGAGAAAAGTTATGAGGCAATATTATTTTATAATTATGTTTCAATGTGTAATGTTGGGCTGAGTCGAAGAGTATCTGAGAGACTAGGTTAAGCATAACGAAACAAAAATTAAAAATAAAAATAAAATAAACAAATTTACGAAACAAAGTAGAAAGGAAATAAGAAAAACAATAATTAGAAAATAAGAATTAAAACAAAAAATATAAAAACACGAAAAATTGAAATAGGACAATAAAATGACGGAAAATAACACAAAATATAGCAAATAATAAGGAAATTAAGGAAATTAAATAAAAACATAATAAAAATAAAGAAAATAGGAGGAAAATAGCTCAAAAACAAGGAAAATAAATTAAAATAATAAAATTAAGCGGTAATCAATTCTGATTGGTCCGCGTAAATAGAAAAGTAGTATATAAACGGACACTAAAATCATAACAATTACCGTTCATCTAACCACTACATTAGGTAAGAGTATTTTAATTAACAATTACCGTTCATCTAACCACTACATTAGAAACCAAAATTCACAGCGACAGCCACAGATTCACCGAAATCATTTCAAGGACTATTCTAGGAATCCAAGAAAACTCAACCTATTCTAGTATTAACCATTTCTGTTCAGAGCTTTTCGATTCAGCCTATTTGAAAATTTGGTAAGGAATTTTTCATTATTTAAGTTTACCATGCAACGATCATGTGTATTTATGAATTTATAGTATTCTAAATTTAACAATAATTTTTCTCTTTTCGTTTGATTTGAAGGTTTTACTTGAATTAAATGTGTTAGTAATTTGGTAATAAATGTTTTATTATGAATGAAAGGAATTTTTATTATTTGTTAATTTTATGATATTTAAAATTTTGGAGAAACGTGGTGTTGAGATACTCCATGTCATGGTGTGAGGTGCCTTCGGGAGCTCAGCCGGTGGACATGGGGTCTTTTCAATCACGCAGCTGATTCGGGCCGTAATGTGGGGGCTTCCTCACGGGTCCGTCGCTGAAGGAGTGACTAAATTCTATGAAAATTCATACGAGGAAGTAGGGTAGAAGAATGAATCGATCAATAGGAGAAATTTTGATATGTTCGCGCAGTGATTGAGGGTGTATTATAACAGCGTCTGATCAAGTTAAAATTCTTCTTTATCATCCAGTAGATCTGAGCAAGTCTTACGTTAACAAAACCGTCCAACCTTGGTAGTGCTATAGTTGCCATAGTTCTCGAATTCGCTAGAAATTTAACCTTGAAGTTTTCAGCTATCGATTTTTGCGAAATCGCTTTTCCTAGCAGCTATATGTCCTCTCAAGGATGAAATGGTATGAAATCGCGTAATTAAATAGGTTTAAATAATCATTAAAAATAAAAGTGAATAATTCCAATCAGTAAAAATGTATTTCTCTAAAAAATAATGTAGTAGAATAATGTTACCCAGTAAAACATAAAATGTCCACATCCCGTCGAGTGGAAAATCCAGCATTGGGATAGGTAATAAATCTCCAATTTGACAGCGGTAGCCAGCGTACATTGATAGTGATGGAGGGCCACGAGACGAGCTAGTAAACCATATTTGAGGGATCGTGAATTAATTCCAACATTGATGATGTAGAAATCCGTTTTTTCCAAAATATCCATGAGAGATCACAGGCTGCATTTGAGGTAGATACATGGTTCGTCAGTGATGTAATATGTCATAAGGGAAAATACATCTGCATGCATACACAGGCATAGCATAAAGCACGAAAACATCAGTCAGCGATTATGACTAAGTAGGAGTAGGTGAGAGAAAATTTTCATGCGCCATGCGCTTTAGAATAATCACAGAGGCTACTCGCAATATGTAGATTATACAGACTGTTAATCACAGAAAATCCAACCTGACGCGTCAGCTGAAACATAATTCACTGAAACATACTACTGACAGTCACCCGATTTTCTCACCGATCAGAAAGAATAGATAGCGGCCAGACAGACATTTTGGGTACACGTGGTTAAATTCATTTAAATATTCGACTTTGTTTTAATCATTCTGATTTTCTCACAACTAAATAAGTGCAAATTAATTAACAAACTTGTACTTATCGCAAACAAATAATTGTAGAGCAATTGATAGGGTCTTATTTATGTTGAATAATTAATTTAAAGATAAATCGTCTATCCATGCATAAGATCTACACATCCAAATTATTTGTCTTGGGGTAAATCTATAATTTAATTTAAACTCTCTTTAAATGCTAGGTACTGTTTTCAGGTAAACTGATTAAATTGTAATTTCATCAACCTGTAATTTCCCTTATCCAGGATAATACCTCACTTTCCTTCGGTAAAATCTTGCATGAATGATCCACTCTCGTATAAATAATGACCTCAAGCGTACCAGATCTGTAGGGTAACGAAATCTCTTCAGGCTAATAAACTCGTTTTGTCTGTCTGAAAATCTATTTTCAGTATGGTATGAGTGTGGCTAGATGATGATGTCTCACATTTGCCTTAGTTTGATTTTATTCGCATTTCCTCTTCATAGCTATTCAAGATGTCTTCAAGTACCAACAACATTCTTAAACCTTGCTTTTCTTGCTCGGACAAGAATTCAGTTATCAGGGATCTACAAGCGCAAATTGGAAAGTACAAAAGGAAGATCGATGAGTTGGAGGGGACATGGTTTAGTCCCACGCAAATGAAGGAGACCCAAAAGAAATTGTATCGAAGCGAGCACTGTCGTGATGCTCTCATCTCCGAAAGTCGGGCCCAGAGGAGCCTGATAAAAGAGCAGTCGGAAGCACTGCATAAACTATACATACAAGCGGCGACCACTAGGAAAATAGCGAAGATCCCAATTAACGAAGCCTGCAATCTCTTTCCAGCGCACCATGACACCTCCGTCGGGTTTTCGTCTCCACTCGCGAAGTCTTGCCATGGGTGTGTAGAGACCGAGCTCTCTCCTAAAGACCCAGAGATTGTATTCACCGGAACTAGCAAGGTCCAGCCGAATCTCGCGCCCTCATCAACCGTACAAACGAGCACCTATTCAAAGCCTAAGCGTCGACAGCTGTCTCGGGCTGAACGCAAACGGAAACAACGGGAACGAGCGTCCGTCAAGCAGTGTACATCGTCAGCCATCGCTCCAGTCAACGACAATAGTAATCTAACGGTGGTCGTCCCAACAACCGGAATCTCCGGGCGGGTCATCTCCGCCGCCGGGGTGACATGGGAAGAAAACGCCGCCGAGTTCTTTGATCTAAACGAGTTACTCGCCGACTCGGAGTGGGAGAAATGAGGATCTCTCCTAAAAATCGGTTTCATTCTCCAGAGAGACCAGAACACTTGCCTAAACCATTTTTTCATCTTTGTGTTTTTTCCGTGTTCGTTGTAAATACTGATGTATAAGCTCGATGTATTTGCATAGTAATGCTAATAATAAACCATTTTCAGTTATTTATGCGTTTCATTTTGTCATGAAATAGTGAATACGAGATTGGTAAACCGCGTTGAGAGTCTCACGAAACGAGGAGCATTAGTCAGTTGGACACTCCCATAAGGGGTATTGCGATGGGCGACAGAGTGGGAAGACGTAAGTCCTTCTATCGGCAGTCGGGGTTAGGAAGTCGAGGCCTCAGTAAGGAGTAGTCCGAAGGAGTATGGCTCACCTGCTTACTGGTGTCTCGCCGGCATAGCACAGGTCCAACGTGAAGCGATTCACGGGTGCTATGTTGGAGTGTAGGTTATGTACGGGTCCTGCTCAGTGATGAAAAAATGGAGATGAGCGAGATAAATGCGGACATTTCATCCTCTAGATTGAAAGCGGAACAAAGAAAAGGGGTCATCTGGGTAGTTACCCGCCAACATAATTTTTGGGGGCTCAGCCGGGATTTATCGTTTGAAATTTCCAATAATTAGTGCGAACTTCACTGAGATTATCGATTGAAATTTTGTTGAAATAATGTGAACCCACCGGGATTGTCAATTTTGATGGAGAGTGCGAATTGACTAATGCTTATCGAATCTTCTTATAAAATTAGGATTAGAAAATAATAAAATTAGAAATATAAATAAAGTAAAATGTAATAATAAGATAAAAGTAGAATAAATTATAACGGTTTAAAAAGGAAAGTGTTTGACAAAACAACCATTAATTAGCTGTATATCATTAAAATACTTTCTTTTCCCAACAGATATGACAGAATTCGCAGAGCAGATGCAACAATTAATCAATTTCATTGAGATAGAAAACGATTCCATAAAAACGCTTATATACAAAAGAGAAAGGATTAAGAGCATACAATTGCAAACGATGGGACAAGCATCAGTCGCACCTAACCACATGGTATTAGCCATAGGTCTAAGTCGTACAGATGGTAAAGTAAATCATGAAACAATATACCAGTGGTATCAAGAAAGATTGAGACACCCTGCATTAAATCTGAAATATCATCAACTACGAGACCAATTAGATATCATACCCGACATACTTGAGCAGAAGATACAAGAGAATCTCACTAAATTACGAACCTGTCTGTCTTGCAAACTTCGTCCTATTCGCGTACTGTTCTTGCCTTGTGGACACCTCAGTCACTGCGAAGAATGTGTGAACGAGTTAAAGCGATGCACGATATGTAAGCATGAGATAAAAGAAACTCATATGGTTTATTATGGTGAATGAAATTGTTAAAGATACAATAACATTGACGAACATCGAATCATTACTGACGGTTGAATGAGAATAAATGTAATTGTTGTATGGAATATTATCAAGTATTAAATTTTATTTGTATGGCGAATAAATTTTTGTTATGAACTGAGTAACTTATGGTTCTTAATTCTATTTTATATTTTTGCTTTGAATCAAACGAAAAGAGAACTAAACTAACGTGGAATTAGTCCCAATATAGGCTGTAAGGGTACAAACCGAGCCACCTTCGGGCGGTACGTGCTATCATAAGAAAAACCAATTGGGAGGGGATAACCGATCAACCTAAGTGAGGAGCGTAGGGCGGGGTACCATCGCAAATGATGAGAAGTTTCCGCGGTGTGACTGATCACCATACCAATGTGGAAATGGATCATCGCGATCGTCGTGCGTTTTGAGCAAGGGGAGAAAGGGGGAACACTCTTAAGCGGTAAAGATTAAGTCGACAAATTAAAAGTAGGGAAAATGATAATTTAGAGTAAAAGAGAGACCAGGAGAAGTGGAAGCATGCAGAGTGAGAGATAATAAGGCCGAGTTGTTGAAAAAGTCCAGCCGGTCAGGATAATGAAGATTGAGCTGTTGAAAAATGCCAGCCAGTCGTAAAGGCCTAGAAAATCAGTGAGATAGCAATTATTGCTACTAGTGAGAAGGCATTATGCCTACCGAAAAAATAGCGTTAAGCTAATAGTGAGATAGCAATTATCGCTACTAGTGAGAAGGCATTATGCCTACCGAAAAAATAGCGTTAAGCTAATAGTGAGATAGCAAGTATTGCTACTAGTGAGAAGGCATTATGCCTACCGAAAAAATAGCGTTAAGCTAATAGTGAGATGGCAATTATTGCCACTAGTGAGAAGGCATTATGCCTACCATGAAACAACGTTAAACGAATAGTAAGACAGAATATTGAAGCTAGCTAGAAATGAATTAAACCAAATACGAAAATTCAAAGGAAGAGAGGAATAAACGAGCTCGTAATAGATGATAATAAAACATTAACGAGAAAGAGAAATAAGAAAGGAAATTAAGAGGATAGTGAGAGAAAATAATTAACTAATTAAAGGGATCCCAGTAGAGTAGAGAAACTCTACGGAATTTTTGGGTTTAAACCGGGAAGATAATTTTTTTTTTGTTTTTGGTTCCAGAGTAGAACCCAGTGAGAGAATAACCGATACAGAAAGATAAGTAAACCAGCGACAATAGCGCAAAAGGATTAAGAAAATAAGGGGGGTAATAAGCAGTGACCGACAACGACCTATTCATACTATAAGTATTAAAGATAGATAATTATTACGACTCTATAGATAATTGTTACTACCCCATATAGATAATTTAAAATCGACGAAAAATACGGGCTGATGGGAAATTATAATCCGCGGAAGTAATCGTATGAAAAATAGGGTAAGCACAAACAGAAACCTAAAAGGTGTCTGTGTTTGAATGTTACGGAAAGAATGATGAAGTCGTGTAAGCAGATGCAACACGAGATCATTTTTTCATTTTAGATAGCAAACCAATCCCGTTAACCAAGCCAATCCAGAACCTGCACAAAAGGAATTCGAAGAAACCAACAACCAACCAGAGACAATCAATTCCGAACCCGCTCAATAGGAGTAACGCAACCCGAAGATTGTAATAACGGAAGACGATACAAATAACGACATCTCCAACTTCGAACGAATCACCGACATACTCAGTCTCGTTGTATTAGCAGCCATCAGCCAAGGACTACTAAATCTCCTCAGAATATCAGTAGCAGAAGCGTATAGAATATTCTTCGAAGGAAACACTATCAGAACAGAACTCGCCCAATTCAACAACCACTAACCGTAGAAAATCTACAAGAAAGGACAGAGAAACGTAAGAAAGAATCACGGATAAACCCAGCCTTAGATCTTCAAGTAAGCCAGGAGACGTATTATTTTCAGGAGACGAATTAGAACAACTCAGAAGAGGACGATCAATTAGACATCAAAGAGGGACATCACAAGGAGCAAGAAGAACCAACAAAATACCGATATACGATCAAGAAAACCCCACAACCGGATATACGCCCAGTCGATCTAGAAGCAGAGATAGCCTATCCGATATCACAAACCACCTAACTGCGTCAACAGAAGCACTATCTGCCAATAGCCTGAGTACATCGTTGGATAATTTGAAAGAACCGATAGAAATTCAAGGACCAACCATGACGAGTGTAGTAAAAACCGACGAGTATAAAGAAAAATTTAGAGGTGAACCGTTCAACGGAAATGCAAACAAATTGGTAACGTTTATCACCAACTTCGAGGTCTATATCACGGTGTGTGGATGGACCGCCGAAGCGGTTAGTAAGAGAATGCCGTTGTTTTTGTGCGATAGCGCGTTAGAAGTGTATTTAGAAGCTAAAGAAAGAGATACAAAATTAGATAATTGGGAAGATATTAAAACATTCCTGAAGAAAACTTTCGGAGCGAGCAAGCCGATAAATCAAGCACTCGGCGAACTAGCCAATAGAAAACAAAGAGCAAATGAATCAATAACATTATATGCAAGTGAATTGCGGAGATTAGCAAAGAAAGCAATGAATGGAAAACTGCCAGAGGAAAATTTGATCGGCTATTTCATAGAGGGATTACGCCGAGAAGAAGTGAGAGCATCTGTAGGATGCCAAATGTGTAAAACGTTGGAAGAGGCCATAGATTGGGCCACAAGATGTGAACTCCATCTTCCAGCACAAATGAATATCATGCAAGAGGATGGGCGGATAGCAACAGCCACGGTAAAAACGGATAACGGAGATAACACCAACCAAGGACCAAAGATGAATCAATTCATACCCGGTGCGCATCAAATTTTCAAACCACCACAAGGACGATCAAATGGGAATAATAGTGATCGCAACAACCTAAATAACGGAAACAGTTTTAATAATCGACGAAATACGAACGATAACAAACAGTGCCGAACATGTGGTAAATCCGGACATTGGGACAGAGATTGTTACAGAAATGCAACGTGTAATCGGTGCGGACGACGGGGACATACGGAGAGTATATGTCAAGCAAGAGCGTGTTACAACTGCGGACAATCAGGACATATCTCGAGAGAATGCCGAGAAAGAAACCAACAACAACGACAACCTCAACGAAATAATAATTATACACCAAATCCGCAACGACAAAACAACCTCAGTGAAGGAAAACAAATGAACGTCATGCAAGAAATTTCTCAAATGAAACAGATGATGCATCAATTAATGCGACCCAGATCAGAACCGGCACCTCAGCAAACACAGAATATACGTATGATGAGAAGCACCGAAAACATCAACGACTACGAGAGACAACAACACGCGCAAGATTGGCAACGATTGCAGGCTGAGGAAGAGAGGATAAAACAAGAACGCAACCAGCAACGACAAGAACAACCATTTCGAATAAATATGTTGAAACTGGTAAAAGACATAAAAAGTCAATATTGTTACAACTATGGGAAAGACCCAAGAATTGTACCTATGACCGAACCGGAAAAAGCGAAAGAAACGACAACAGAAATCAGAGCAGAAAACCTAACAACGATATCGAAAGGAAACCAAAGGATTCAAAAAATATTCTGGAAAAAGATAAAAGATAAAATCGAAAAGGAACACGATAAAGCGAAAATAGAAATAAAAGATGAAAACAACAAGAACAAGGAACAACCCAGCCATCTAAACCACAAAATACTGCAAGATTTGGAATCTGAAGAAACAACGATATTCGAAAACAAGAAACTAAAACGAGTACCAAGGATGAGAAATTTGCGAATCAACATGATGAAAAGGACAAAAGATACAACGTCGTCAGACGAAGATGAAGACTATGTGAGCAGTTTAGGTGGAGAGATACTACAATTAAACGAAGCCAGCGAACCTCAAAAGGGGAAAATCGAAGAGGACGAAAGCGAAAGCGAGATAACTAGTGAAAGTGAGGACGATAATATCGGAATAAAATTGAGAAAAGAGAGGGAGGAAGCCGTACAACGAGTAGCTGAAATACTCCCAGTAGTAGTGAGAAACCAGGAACTCATTGGGGTAATACCATTCAGACGATTCGTACAGAAAGTGATGAAATTGGAAAGAAACGAGAAAGACCTAATACCAAGCGAGGAAAAGTTGATAATAAAAAAGTATATGGAGAAACTGAAGCAAGCCGACACCACACGATACATAATAAAAATCGGAACGAGTAAAGGACTTGAAAGGATATGGATTAAAAACACAGTCACAGACGAACTTTTTGATTGGATACGAGAACATTTAGGTAGCTCGCGGAAGAAGGAGTACCTATATCAATACCAAGGAGAGCAAATTAAACCAGACATGCACTTGGTAGACGCACTGATATGGCCGGGAGAAACCCAAATACTAAAGCTGCACAAAGAGAAACCACCAGCCAATATCTATGAATGGGCGAAAGACGCCAAAGCAGAATATGACTTCAACATCAAACTGAAGTTAGAACAAATAAAACAATGCACTTTGAGACGAAATCTGGATAAACTCATCAAACAAATCCAGGAGCAAGTGGAAGATAACTGGGATTTACTGCTAGCCAAAAGGGCCCCAGAGATGCACGAACTAATGAGCAGATTGCGTGATACAGAGTTATTCAGGATGAGTGATTGGAGAACCGCCAACTTGATCCACAAATATGGGCGGCTAAAAGAAACGCAACCAAGGAAAATAGAAGTAACGATATGGTTGCCAAATGAAGATAAACGACGAATAAAAATCAGTAATCAAAGCACGGTAGACGAATTACTGGGAAAGATAAATAAAGAAATAACGGAAAAAGTAAGAAACGAAAGCGACGATGGTATGATCGACGATGTAGTTATCATGTATGACAAAAGAATACTACGAGCTGAGGACGACACCTCGTTGAGCGAAATGGGTATGTGGGACGATCATCAAATAATCAGAATAGTACCAATGGATGAATTTCGAACAAGAGATGTAACCTATCAGAAAGAAATACGAGATCGGATGAAAACGTTATACCAAAAATCAGTAGAAATAGTCGAAATCCACCAAAAATGGTTAAACGAAAAGGGGCTACAGGGAAAATTAACGAAACTAAGTACCAGATCCTGCAGACGAACCCCATGGGAAAGAGTGTGGAACGCGGAAAAGAAGGGATGGGAAATCCGGAGAGGGATCTTCCTGGAAACAGATATCGAGGAGACGGATGAGGAACCGGAGGAAGAGGAAGATGAACCTCCAGAGTATGAAGAGGAAGCAAAGGAACAGACATCGGATGACGAGAGCGAGACAGATATCACATCAGAAAGTGAAAACGAAGCCAGACATATTCATGCGATGAGAAAAAAGGAACGTGAATATGCCGATATGGACAGCGAAGAAGCGATAGAAGCAAGAGAACGAGAAGAGAAGGAAAGATATAAACAGTTAAGCGATATCTTAATGATGGGAGCGAAAAATCAAAAACGACAAGTAGTAGCCTTAGCAAACATCATTTTGAAAACGTCGGAAAATATCCACAATCTAAGAGCGATGGCAAAGGCGATAGAGGAATACCGACAGTATAACGATTGGTATCCAGAACAGCTAGAACAAATTATTAGGAAATGGAGAAATCAGGAGTGGGCACAAGATACTCAGGAGAGGTATCGCATCCGAGTCAAGTATCCAGACAAAAGCATCGAGGAATTAGAGGTGCATCCAACCACAAAAATTAGAGAATTAAAACAGAAATTAGCGTACGAAACTCCATTCCATCTGCAACTATTCGGAAAATCATTAGATGATAATGCAGACGTCGGAATAACACCCATGAGGTTGGAAGAGACAAATGTATTAACAATGGCAGAAACATTGGGGAAACCGATAAAGAGGAAAAGCAAAAGTAGCAAACCAACAAAAGGTAGTTTGAGTACTCCAAGTCCGAACAAAGCACCGAGTAAATCAAACGAAACCGAGGAGGTTGAAGAGATTATCCTGGAAGATAGTGACGATGAACCAGGAGAAAGATCGCCGCTATTGGTGAGATGGCCGACAGAAGCCGAGATTTGGACAACCAGTAAACCGTCGACGAGTTATCAACAACCGGAGAAACTAGACATCGAGGAAATCGCTGACAATACGACGGAAACAGAAACGGATGAACATTCCAAGAAACAAAGAGAACCACCAAGAATAACTCCGGAAGGTCAAACTGATAAAATAATAGATGAATGGAATGAATGGCTGAGAAATAATGACAGCTCATTGCCCAGAACGGATAATGAAAGAAATCCGAATTACGAAAATACAAGAGAAGCCGGAACAACAATGGAAAAACGGGCTAAAGGGAGACCCAAGAAACAAGGAGAAAAACCCGAATTTAAAACTAAAGAACAACTAAAGCAAGAACAAGGACAAGTCAGATTGGAAAAATTGGATAAAATAGTATGGGATCTAAAGGAAGCCCAACCAACAATCGAAAGAGGAGAAAGGTGGATACGGGAATTAATAAAAGATATGTTAATAATAACGAACCCGCAACTCAGACGTTTGTGGCAACGGAAAGTAGCGAGCGTAGAAGCTAGACAGCTATGGCATATCGTGTCAGGGATAATCCCAAAGTTAATCAAAGAGAAAACGAAAACCACTAAAACAGATTGGGATGAAACAAGGAGAGTAATTGAACAACTCACAACGAATGCAAACGATGATGAACACCATCTAGTAGTAATCACCTATTTGATGTATAATTTGATGGGATTAGCGGCAAGAAAAATACCCAATAAACAATTCGCAAATCACGTAGAAATGACAGTGGCAATCATAGAAAATACTATCGAACCACATATTATCCATGCTGGAGGATGGAAAAGACTCATACAAGCACCACGAAAAAACGAACAGGAAAGATCAATGCAAGTTAGATTGAAGAAGTTATTGAACGAACTAGAATGGGAATTACCAATGAAAGATCCAGCCAGCAGAAAAGCATCAATAAATTCGTTAATGATGACTATGATGATATGGATGTTGTGCACAAGTGGAGCAACAAGTTTCACGATTTACGACTGTGATAATTCTGTAATGAGGGATAAATACTCACTGAGAGATATCGAGGAATGTAGACAAGCTTCACCAAATAAATTAGATATCGTGAACAAAAAGGTCTCATATCACGTGTATCAAGAATCGGATTTCATCAGGACGCTGGCAAGGGAGTGCGTAGTATCGAAACGTGTGTTGGCTTATTACTGTGGACAATATTCATATTCATCTCTCATACTACCCGGATTAGATAAAGAAATAGTGCCCATACAAAGGGAGGACTGCAAAGAACTGTTTCGAACCGGAGCGATGAGAATTCGAGACGGAGTAACGATACACGGACAAAGTGGAATGATTAAAACCGAAAGCATTTACGTAGCTGGACGCGTAAAATCAACGGATGGAACCTGTAACGGGGGTACGTATACAATCAGAGGAGAGGCGAGATCGGGGGTAGTAGTAATCGAATCCTATACAGTTGAATTGAAAGAGTACGAAGCGCAATTTGACGCCAATAATTATCAAATGAAGACCAACCCAGCATGTAGAGCTACAGAAAACGTATGTAAGACGGGAGTATCCACAATAATATATGAGACTAACACGCAAAAATGCCGACTCCAATTGTTAAAAAGTGCTTTGTTTAATGAAGTAAGAGGGGAAATCTATGAGAACGAGGACGACGAAGATGGAAATGGAAAAGTGCGAATGCGAAATGGGAAACCGGTATTACCATCGCCCAAAGAAAAAAGGCTCACAACACAAAAAACACCAACGGCACTAATCACAGACGATCCAGACCTCGGTATGAGATTCATCAGAGAGAAGGAGACCACCAAATGCGACAGTATCGTCTACAAGACCAACTACGCAGGTATCTACATGTCCCGGCAGATAATAGATAGAGCGGTGGGAAAGATAGCCACGGAAGACGTTAAATTATACTTATATGCCAACAATAAAATGGATTTCCTATTTCATCGCGGACAAACGACACTGCAAAAAGTATATTACGATCTTATACAAAACGATTGTTCACTGAATAAAGAGATACTGAAAACAAAACTAGCGATAGCGATAACGCACCCTGATAACACGATGCCATCGCTCCCATTACCAGACGGACAATTCGGTAGGATGGTGGGAGAAGTGATGTATACCTACCAGTGCACTAAGACGTTTGCACGCCTGCCAGAAAAACCCACAATACCACCAGGAAAATGTGCAAATGAGTTAGAAATTCGTTATAAAGGGCAAAATCGATTCGTCCAACCAGTTACCAGAATTATGAACCCAGTGGGTTTCTACCCGAATCTCTTTAACTGTTCTAATGCGTACGGACCATTGTATGAAAGGCCCGATGGAAAATGGGTAATGTTGCCAACAAAGTCTATAACAGAGGAACCCAAGAAGTTCGGGTTAATAGAACTCGCCACGGAACAAGATTTCAAACCAATAGACGTGTCAAACGGGGGTATGTATTCGCCGGAGGACTTAGAAACGGCACGGCTTAACGTACTATTCCCAGCAAGGCGGGAATCCATATTGTCAAACATGGTAACAATAACTGGGGGAACGAATTATCAATCAGGACCAAACTATGAATTACTATTGTCGCCAGATCATTTTCAACAAGCAACCTCAAATATGATGAAAGCAATGTGGGGAAGATTTTTGGTATTTGGACAAATGATGGCAGGAATATTAGGAATCATACTCATAATTCAAATTGTCAGAGTAATATTGACACAAATGTTAGCCTGTTTTGATATATACAAGAGAGAAAAGAAAGTAAATTGGAAAATGATAGTAGGATTTCTACCATTTCTAGCAAAAACCATGGTATTACACGGTCACTCAAAGGACATTCACCGAATAAAACGATTGATTAAAATCTTAACAAAGATCAAAGGAACAGATGAGGAAGTAGGTAGACGATTCCGGAAGACCATGTACGATGAAGCAACGAGAAGACAACTGAAAAAGAATAAGCCGAAGTTCTTCGATAGATTTAGGAACCCATCATCTAACAGCGATAGTGACGACGATGACGAAGGAAACCATAAATATCCGTATCCCAGTGGACATCCAAAGGAAAAGCAAATCGAAACAGCACCATACTGGGAAAAGGAAAAAACCAATACGTGGATAGCTAATGGAAGCTATATACCACCAGATATTGTCGGACAACAAGTAGCACCAATGAATATGACGCAGAATATGTATCCACAATTGCCCAACCAATCTGGAATAAATTATATGCCGACGAGGAGAACCAGAAGTGTAGACCAATCAGACGATGTACGGACGATAGCAGCAATGAGCTTACCTGGAGGTCCGGCAGTAACAGTCATGATCCAAATCAATGGAAAAGAAACAAATGCTATGATCGACACCGGAGCTAACGTATCAGCCATAGCAATCAATCAAATTCCCAGCAAATACTGGAAAGATATCGAATCAACCACAATCCACATCATAGCATGCAGTAAAGAAACAGTAGACGTGGTCGGAAGATGGTGGACCACCTTAAAATACCAGGATAACGAAATCGAAACGTATCTAGCAGTAATACCAAAACTGAGTGTACCATGCATAATCGGAACAGATTTAATGCCAGAACTACTAAAAGAAGTAGTAATTGACTTGACAACCATGTGTTTAAAGGATAAAACCGGCAGAATATGCAAAATGAATGCAATAATCAGATGTCCAGAGAAAATAGTCGTACCAGCAAAATCACAGATGATCTGTCAAATAAAGGTAGACACGGGAATGGAAGGGGAAGTTATTTTCGAACCAAGTAAGTCATTTGAAAAGCGACGAGAGTTACCACTTGCTAGAGAAATAATAACGATAAACCAGAAGGAGTAATACCGATCAACATCACGAATTTCGAAGAGGAAGACAAAATCATTTACGAAAACGAAAGACTAGGTAAATTGACTCCAATGATAAACATAGAATTACCAAAAGTGACCAACGACACAACCAAAAATGACGAATTATGGACAATCGACAGTACGTTGTTGACGGATACAGGAAAGAGAAAATTGCACCAATTGTTAGTAGAATACAAAGATATATTCGCCATCTCAGATTTGGATTTGGGTACATGTGATGTCACCCTACATGCAATTCCACTGATAGATGAAACTCCAATCGCATTAAGACCATACAAACTAGCGGAAATGCAAAAAGAAATAGCTGAAGCAGAAGTACAGAAAATGCTAGACGCAAAAAGTAATCGAACCAAGTTGCTCACCTTGGCAGTTTCCAGTAGTCATGTGAAAAAGAAAGATGGCACGCAACGATTCTGTATCGACTATCGGAAGTTAAACGCAGTAACAAAGAGGGATACCTATCCATTGCCAGACATTAATGAAATGCTACTCATGTTACAGGGGGCAGCATACTTTACTTCTTTAGATTTGAAAAGTGGATACTGGCAAATTAAAGTCAAAGATGAGGACAAAGAGAAGACCGCTTTCACTTTAGGACGAGATCTATATCAGTTCAGGAAGATGCCATTCGGACTGACTAACGCACCAGCATCATTTCAAAGGTGTATGAACTTTGTCACTCATGGAATCAAACAATGTATGGTATATATTGATGATTTGCTAATCTATTCAAGCGACATTCGAACAACATCTTGAGGATATCAGGAACGTATTTATTCGATTACGACAATGGAAACTCAAACTCAAACCTTCAAAATGCGATTGGGCAAAGGAAAAGGTCACATTCTTAGGACACATAGTGTCCGCCAAAGGAAAAGAGCCAGATCCACGAAATATCGAAAAAATAAAAACATGCCCAGCACCAAAAACCGTTACGCAAGTGCAAGAGTTCCTAGGATTATGCGGATATTACCGAAAATTCATCAAAAATTATGCAGGAATTGCAAAAACCAATTCAAGAATTGGTAAAGAAAGATATATCATATTATTTGGGGAAAAGAACAACAGGGGGCGTTCGAAACGTTGAGAGATAAATTGATTGAAGCACCAATCCTCGTACATCCGGATTTTAAAAAGCCATTTCTATTGGCAACAGACGCAAGCGGATATGCAGCAGGAGCAATTTTAGGACAACTGGACGACGAGGGAAAAGAGAGAGTAATCGGGTATTACAGTCGAACATTCAAAAAGCACGAGAAGAACTATTCAGTAACGGACAAGAGAAGCATTGGCTATAATACAAGCCATCAAACACTTCAGATATTTACTATGGGGGCACGAGATATGCATAACCACAGATCATCAACCATTGGTGGTGGTTAGGGCAACATAAAGAAGCGTCAAGTAGACTAATGAGATGGGCCATGCAACTACAAGAATATTCCCCATTTATAAAATTTAAAGCAGGAAGAGCAAATGCTAACGCCGACTGTATGTCGAGATTTATTTTTCCAGACTTGGTGGATTCAGAAATGCAACGCATATGTTTGATAGTAGCGGAGGATTTGGATTTTTGCCAATTGCGAAAGGACCAACAGGAAGACGCAGAACTGAAACAAATTATCGATTATGTAAAAACAGGAAAAACCCAAGTGTATGAGGAAGACCAAAAATTAAAAGAACATATGGATAAACACCGACATCGATATCAGTTAGAAAAGGATTGGTTACTAATAATGGATGGAGAAAAACGATTAATGTGTATACCGGAAAACCGACGGAAAGAGTTACTAACGCAGTATCACGATGGAAGATTGGGTGGACATATGTCATCGAAAAAAGACGTTAGCAAGAATGAAACAGAAATATTTTTGGCCGACCCTAACGGAAGACGTAACCGAATGGGTGAAAAATTGCCTAACTTGTGCAACAAGGAAAAACACTGGATCGAAATGGAAAGCACCGTTAACGCCAATGCCGGTACCCATAGAACCGATGACAATGATATCAATGGACGTAGTTGGTCCATTACCCGAATCGATAAAGGAAACGTTTATATTTTGGTAATTACGGATTACCTTACGAAATTCCCCGAGGCATTCGCTATACCGGATCAAAAAGCTAAAACAATCGCAACAAATCTTAGTAGAGGAAATATGTTGCCGATATGGAACGCCAAAGCAAATACTAACCGATCAGGGCACAAATTTCATGAGTGAGATAATGAGCGAAGTAACCAATTACTTCAAAATCGCAAAGTTGAGAACATCACCGTATCACCCCCCAAACCAACGGGATGACAGAAAGATTTAACGGAACACTTATCCAAATGTTGTCGAATTACGTCGACCGTCACCAACGAGATTGGGACGGATATATTAACCTATTGTCTTATGGCTTATAGAATGTCAATTCACTGCATCAACAAAAATGAGCCCATTCAAATTAATGTACGGGAGAGAATGTAACATGCCAATGGACCTGGAATATCAACCACCGATATCGCAATATATGGAGATAGACGATTATGTTACAAAATTCAAGGAAAGAATGCAAGAAATTTGGGAAACTGCGGGATTAAATATCAAATTCTATCAAGAAAGTTATAAAGATTTACATGATCGAAAGAAAAACGTGAAGCAACATACGTTTCAAATAGGTGATTGGGTAATGATAGAAACACCAGAATTGATTCCAGGAACCACGAAAAAGTTACAGCGGAACGGAAAAGGGCCATATGAAATCTTATTCGTGGGAGAAACTAACGTAAGAGTGAAATTGGTGAATAATCCATTCACCAGGCCAATATACGTAAATGTAGCACGATGTAAACCGATCCCAAAAACAGTCACCAGTCAACCAGAAGGCCGTACGTTAACCACACGTTCACAAACCTACAGAATGAACATGATGCAACAGCTAGCAGAACCAACAACTGGGCGATTAGGTATCCAACCATCGGAAGCTGAAAAAATTGTAAAGGAGGTAAAAATTAAAATACCTGGATGGGCAAAAGATAGACTAGACTTCGAAATATTAGGAGGACTATTGACAATGATAGAAAACTATGCAAACAGAGAAAGGACGCATCCATTACTACGAGTAGTCAAAAGTCAATGGCCGATATTGTTTACCATAACCGATAATTATGGAGGACACACCATTACATAAACTAATGAAAGTGGGTAACAACGAACAAATACTAGAAACAATAGAAGCATTTCACGACTGCAAGAGATCAACAGAACAAGAAAACAACCAAGGCTACACACCACTAATGATAGCAGCAACAGAGGCAAAACAAAGAGACATTATAATCGCATTACTTGACACAGGATCAAAAATAACCACACAAGATCACAATCAGAAAAACGCACTACATCATGCAATTGAAGGGAAAAGTACCGAAGCGTTCACGACGTTGATGGAACTACTATCATATGAGGATAATCGAGGAGGTCGGAAACATGTATGACGGATTAGTAACAGGCAATCAAAGAGAAACTAACAACGATTTCCGGAATATTAATTACATGGAGAAATCCAATTAAAAATGATTACATGATTGACGTAAACGAAACATTCACGAGAGGAGAAAACACGCTTATGAAGGAAGCCATGAAAGGACATCATTTATTCGAAATCCCAAACCAATTGTTAGAACGAGGGATAAAATTCACAAATCATAAAGATGAACAGTTATTAAAAAAGCGAATTGACACATTCGAAAAATCAATATTTCAGTTCACTAACCAGGTACGAAATAAATATTGGGGAAACAGGAAGTGTGTTATATATGATGGACATAATGAACAACATTCGCGAGAATTACTTAGATATCATTCAAAGTACTTACGGCAGAGGAACGAATCAACAATCCAGCCGGACGAAAATAAAAATAAAGAGAGGGATATCAACAGAACTGAAGTCGCAAGCAAACCAAACTACCGCGAATAACGCCATTGAAGCAAGACCAATAAATTCAGATCAAGGGACGATAATACGTAAAGCAAAAGAAGTATTCTTTGAAGAAATGCTAGAGTTATCAGATGAACTGATATTGTCAAAATAATAAAGACCGTACATACATACGCAAGAGATCAGACAACGGAGTTGAATATCGGGAAAATCAAAACCTTCATGCCACGAGCATTTACCATACCCAACAAGGATCAAAAGAACACCGTTACAGCAAGCAATATTGGCGGCAAAAGAAAACCGAGCAATTACAATCATAAGAGTTCTCAGAGATCTGGGAGAGGAAACCAACACGAAAAACGATCAAGGCGAAACCGCCATGATGTATGCAGCTATAACGAAAATACACCCAAAAAACATTACATATATTACATCAGTCCGGATCAAGACTAGATGAAAAGTCAAACGAAGGAAACTCCACAATGGACTGGGCAACTATACAACCAAACCTAGAAATGATCAGATTCATCTGCAAAAACGCGACAAAGGAAGAAGTTGAAAATATCTGCAAAACACATCTCAATTCCAGTGGAATACGGTACGAAAAAATCTAGAAGCAATGAAACTATTATTAACATGGAGAGTGCCACAAAGTAATAAATACGCGATAAACGTGAACGAATTTTATGAGAACGGCGAAAACGCAATGGTCAAAAATACATTAACTAAAGGGGGGACACCTAAAATCATACTGAATTGTATTAAATAGAGAAGACCTGAGATTCACGAAAAATCAAAACGAACAACAACGAATTGGAAAACAACGCCGGATCCAACTGAGAGAACTAGTAAAGGAATGGAACCGGAAAAGACACGCAGCAACCGGAAGAAAAGAGTTTGAATTTGAAGCTAAATTAGCAAGAAATAGAGTACTAACGGCATACCGAAGACTATTAATGATATAAATGTCGAGGACGACATTTTAAACAACAGCGGGGGAGATAAATACGACGACAATGACGAAAATGGTCGAAAGGAGGACAAAGAGAAAAGAAAATCAGAAGAGGATAACCCGGAAAACAAAGACCCAGGCACGAAAAAGAGGGGAACAACCTGGGAAGCAAGACGAAAGAGGAGGAAAAACCAAATAATGGAAAACAGAGGGTATGCCTACCTTTCACCAACAAAGAAATAGAAACAAATATGATAGTAATGATAATTGTCCTAACCATGATAGAGTTAGTAACAGCCCATGGAGGGACAAGAACATTAAAAGAGACCAAAGAAGCGGAAAATCACGACAACAAAGAGGAGGAACTAAAACAAGAAAAGAAAAAGCAAGTACAAGAACAACAATGGGATCTGAAGGAGGAATGGAATCTAAAAGAAAGATGCATACTAGGAAGATGTGTGTCGAGAGCATATCAGAGACTAGTGTTAATAAATGAGGATACAGAACCGATAACGGAAGTAAGAATACAAGAAGCATACCGAAATCGAGACGGGAAAAGAATAACGAAAGTCAAAGGGAAGGAGGTACACCTGGGAAAAGGAGGTGAGGTAGTGATAACGCAACTCCAGCCAAGAAAAGAACACAAAGTCTGCATTTCAAGATTAGGACCGGGGAAGACTGTCTACAATATGTAACACAGCAACAACCTCCAAAAGAATACACAGTATGCATCTGGAGAAAAGATACAGCGAGAGAATGTCGACGATACCCTGGGAAAAGAGGGAAGAAAAGGAAAAAACAACGACGGAGAAAGAGGAGGAAGAAAAGCGCAAGAAAACTAGCGAGAAATATCAAGATAATTACGTGTCAGAGAAGAAATGGAAAAAATACAAAAAATGGCAAAAGAAGGGATCAATGAGGAAATAACAAGAATACAAGAGTTAGAGAAAGGAAAAAGCCTAACGGAGAAAGAGGGAAATGCAGAGACAGCGAGTACAATAACAGGCAATGGAAACTCAGAGACCATCAGTGTAAAGCAGATGATATGGATCAGCGGAATAATAATACCGGAGCGTTCATAACTATAACGGGGGGGACGATAAAAATAATCCGAGATAAACAACAGCGTAACAAACTCGAAATGATCAGAGCCAGAAATTTTCACCATCGAGTAAAAAGGGCCCAGTAACATGAGCCAAGAACAGTGGATGGAGGCCTGGAATATGCAGCGCCCTCCAAATCCACAAATATAAAAAGGGTTATGACTGTATATAATTGTAAAAAGTAAGTATATCTTATGTATATAACAGTATTATATGTTTATATAAGCGCGGTATCACTAGTATATAACGAACGGGAAAAATAAACAATATAAAATTAAATAAGACAAAGATTGAGAATATATAAAAATTAAGAATGGAGCAAGGAAACAACGAAATAAATCACAACACCACAACCGAAGACATGTGGAAGCAACAATGCGCAGTACTAGCACAAATTAGTATCCAGTCTGCAAGAGCAAGGGCGAACAATGCAAAGAACCTAATTGATAGTCTAAACAAGGGATTTAGTTACTTAAAAATAATTGAGGATCAGAGGGCAATGATCGGACAGATGCAAAGAGAGATAGAGCGGATAACACGATATAGCCAAAGACAGGAAGAAGAGTTAGTGAGAATGGCAGAAGAAGCAGAATATGAAGAAATGGAAGATTGGTCAGAATGGCTAACGAGCAGGGAAGAGGGCGGACAGGAGGCCGACTCTTCTGAACCATAAACAAAACCTAAACTAGATGTAAATAATTGTAAATAAAATATCGAACCTGTATCGATAAGAACTATATGTATATAATTGTAGACATGGATAAACAACGAAGAGAGGAGTTTAACGAAACTATTCGAGTTAGTCAGAAATTCCACAGCAATCAGAATACACAAACATGTCATGTGTGGAATATGTGAAAAGATTATTGAAAGGAACCCCATCAAACCAAATGCGGATGCAGATTGTGTAAAGAATGTATAAAAGAAACAATAAAAGTACCGACCACAGTGGTGCCCGATATGTAAGAGAGACACTGATATCAAGTTTAGAAAGATACCAATGAAGATAAAGCCCGCAGTAAAGGATATGTTGAACACTAATCTAGATGTAAAAATAACCCATGTGAATGGAAAGGATCAATATGGAAAGTGAAACAACATCTGGGAGAATGCTATGTACAAAATCAGTCAGTGTAATCAATGCCATAAAATAATCCGAGCTAACGAAGAAAAGGAACATCAAAGCCAGTGTGAGAAAGGTTGGAAAGATGCGAATATTGCGGAGAAGTAGACACATGGAAAAATCTCACCAGTAAACATCACAATGTCCAAGAGGAAAAGAGTATGTGCAGAGTTCTGCGGTGAATGCCCGAACGGATGTAACAAAGGGGGAATAATAAAAATTAGCTCAGCACCTAAAAGGAATGTGAAAAGAAAAGGATGATATGTGTTCTAGGGAAATGGGGCTGTCAGAAACTATTACACGAGGAGACTTACCACACCATTTAACCGAAAATGTAATAAATCATGCAGAAATGTGGTCAACTGCGTTGCAAGAAAGTGAAGAGAAAGTGCAACAACTAGAGATAGAAATAACCTCACTAAAGGCATTAGTAAAAGAACTACTAGAAGAAAGAGAGGCTTTCGAACAAGCTCGAGCAAATATAAAAATGCAAATAAATCGAATGGAAATCAGTAATGAGCAAGCCAAGTGTTACATCAAAAAATAACCGAAATAAATCTCAATGAAATACTACCAGCCGCACCCTACATATGGAAAGTTACGGGAGTGAGGGAAAAGATACAAAAAGCAAAAATCGGGGAAGAGACTAGAATAACAGTTCCGCGTTCCTCTCTTGGAAGAACGGATACAAAATGAAAATGAAGATATATCCCAACGGGGACGGAACCGGATTAGATACACACTTTTCGATATTTTTTCTGTTGTGTAAGGGGAGTATGATGAAATATTAGAATGGCCGTTTCAGGCGAAAATCGACATTGTAATTATGAACAATCAAAGCATACATGAACAAAGCTTTAAAACAACGGGGAATCAGATAGCCTACCAAAGACCCCTCGACGAAGAAGGATCAGCAACAGGAGCCCCTACTACATTCATTCACAACAAAGATAAAGACATGGCGAGAAATGATACTGTATACATCAAGATGACAGTGAGAAGGAGGGACAGAGCAGAACCGAGTACCAGTGCGAATAACGTTGTATATAATAATTTGTATATATCGGTGTATACCAGTAAAATAATATATAGTAGTAGTATGGGAACCCCAATTACGATAATCCAAAAATAAAGCGGAAATTTGTTGAATAATAAAAATTGATACAAACTGAACTTATCAATATCCCTAATTTAGAATAATGACACAAGAGCAACCAACCACCAGTATTGAGGGCCCAGTAACAACCAGAACTAGAGAGAACCATAAAAGGAAGTGGACTACAGTAATGTCCCAATTAGCCAACTTAACTAGAAATCACATTGAGGAGGCTAGGGAATATGAAAATAATAGATATCAGTGGACCGTAAACAACTTGAGAGCCGAGGCCGAAGCGTGCAAGAGAGCCTCGAAGTGGGCATCGTTAGAAAATACCCGTCAGGAAGCCACAGCCATTACCTAAAGCAGTTAGTGCAGGAAGCACGGAAACGATTGACGGATGAAAACACCAAACGGGAAGCGGAAAAACAGAAAGAAGGGAGGAAAATGAATCATCTATGGCGGAAGCACGGAAATGGAAACGACAGAACAGAGCAATGAGAAGGAAAGAAGGATTGCCTATGAGATTAGAGTACGAAAGTGAACAAGGCAAATGGAAGAGAACTTAGTTATAAAAGAGGAACTAAAACGATTAAGAAAGATTGCCGCCCGAAGCCAAACCTGGCAGACAAAGCCATGGAGTTTGAAAGACATTTAGCTATGAAAATCTCCATCAAGGAGCACGAGAATGCAGCGATGGAAGAAATGATACTGCAGCAATCCGGACGAGTCGTAGAATTAATAAACAGGTTGCAGCGTTGGAACGAGATGTCAATGGATACCAGGGAGCTCTGGAACAGAGAAATATGGTATTAGCAGGGAAAAATAAGAAGTTGGAAAACGAACGGAAAATGTATACCGAAAATCTCAAAATCTGAGATAGAGATCGAGAAATGGAAGGGCGAGGAAAAGATAAAGGAGTTAAATAGGCAATTAGAAGCCAAAGATGATGAAACGAGATACCTCACGTATTTGCTCGACGAGGAATTGAATATCACTAGAGCATTACGAGATGAAGTTCACGAGTTGAGAGCCCAAATTCCCCAACTTACATACCATATGACCCTATTGCCATCCAATTACAGGCGCGGTCGAGAGCGACGAAGGATACGGGGGTCAGGAGGAAACCTTCGTATAGGGGCTAATAAAAAACTTAAAAATTCAAAATTGGGACCTATATCCCAAACAAAAAAAAAAAAAAAAAAAAAAAAAAAAAAAAAAAAAATTTAAGTATTATAAAAGTATTTGAGGGACTGTAACCCTAATATGCCGAAACTGTATATGAATGTATAAGTATGAGTCGCACTGTAGCGCATGATTAATCATAAATATTATAGATATGAAGATTGAGGAGATAATAGAACTCATGAGTGAAGCAGAAGAAGGAGAGATTGAAGTAGAAACCACAGAAACACGAACTCTAAAGAAGGAATTGCAGGAAGAGAGACGGGAAAACGAGAGACTAATAAACCAATACATAGGAGACCGGAGGATAATTAAAGCACTAAAGAAAGAATGCAAAGTACTAGAGGAGGTAAAGAGAGAAGCGGAAGAGAGAACTAAATGGTTACCAGAACAACGAACACGAGGAAGAAATTGGGAAAAGATCGCGGAAGAATTATGGGAAGAAAGAGCAAGCTTTAAAGCAGAAGAAGTAATCCAAGACTATTGGAAAACGGAAGCGCAAGAGCGCCAAATAACCATAAATAAGTTAAAGCAACAATTGGAAGAAAAACACCGTGAAAGTGTGGAAATGGAGAATGGAGCCGCAGTATAAAGAAATAGAAATAAAGAATCAGCAACGGCAGCATCAGAGAGGTAATTACCAAGAGCCAGAGCAGATTTCCTACAAATCGAGCTAAGAAGAAACCTCGACAAAAGCGAGAAGAAATAAGAAAACTAAAGAAGGAGATAAGACATCTGAAAAGAGAGGCCCGCGAAAAAGATCGGCAGTTAGAGATGATGCCGAATTAAGACACCGGGTCATTGAAGCGGAATCTACCCTGATGAGAAATGCCGAAAATAATCCCAAAGGAGAACCATCTAACTAAAAGCAATTAAAGCCAGTGTAAATATATAATAATAATAGATGTATATTAGTACAATGTGGAATGGAGTGGCAATAACAGTAATGATATTGATAAATCATCTGATGGAGAACCAACGAGTAAATACCCAACCAACGAGCATACGCGATCATCGCAACCAGAATCAAAAAGCCAAAGCAGAACCTTGCCAATGTAAATATCCCAGCACAACAAAAACCAACATCCTCCATAGTATCCAATCACTCGGTCCTACGTTAATATATTAGAAGATTATGTGGAAATAGCCCTATATGCCGAATGATAGACAAGAAAATACTCGAACAGGTCCAACACTTCGACCAATTGGAGCAACAAGTACAACAAGAAGCGTTCGAAACCCTGAGGAACAACAAAAACCCCTCTACCAACACGACACCCACTACCTTCTCTACGTAGTGATCGCAGAGACTATCTTATTGTGCCTCGTGACCTTCCTAAAAATCCTCGAAGTTAAGAAAAATGTCAGAACTCGAAAGCTAGAGCCACCTTACAAAACCCGATCGAAATGACCCACGATATCCGAAACACCAGATCACCCAGAACTGCCAATAAAGAATCCCTCAACCATCATCCAGCATCAAGCCTACCATAATATTAATTCCCACCACAGTAACAACCCCAACCAAATCCATCAGAACAATCGAACAATATCATAACTGGACTAAACATTATATTGTGAAACTTTGTTTTGTATATAAACCATCACCATAAGTGATGCCTGCTTAGTCTTGATTTGACCTCTATCTTATTAATAAAATTTATTGATGTTTATAATTTTGTTAATCACTATGTTATCTTTTTATGAATGTGCTTTTTTTTTTTTGAGAGAATAAGAGTAACTCAGTATGTAATTGCGGGACGCAATTTTGTCGGGTCCCCGAGTGATTTGTTGGGCTGAGTCGAAGAGTATCTGAGAGACTAGGTTAAGCATAACGAAACAAAAATTTAAAAATAAAAATAAAATAAACAAATTTACGAAACAAAGTAGAAAGGAATAAGAAAAACAATAATTAGAAAATAAGAATTAAAACAAAAATATAAAAACACGAAAATTGAAATAGGACAATAAAAATGACGGAAAATAACACAAAAGTAATCAGCAAATAATAAGGAAATTAAGGAAATTAAATAAAAACATAATAAAAATAAAGAAATAGGAGAAAATAGCTCAAAAACAAGGAAAATAAATTAAAATAATAAATTAAAGCGGTAATCAATCTGATTGGTCCGCGTAAATAGAAAAGTAGTATATAAACGGACACTAAAAATCATAACAATTACCGTTCATACTAACAACTACATTAGGTAAGAGTATTTTAATTAACAGTTACCGTTCATCTAACCACTACATTAGAACCAAAAATTCACAGCGACAGCCACAGATTCACCGAAATCATTTCAGGACTATTCTAGAGAATCCAAGAAAACTCAACCTATTCTAGTATTCACCATTTCTGTTCAGAGCTTTTCGATCAGCCTATTTGAAAATTTGGTAAGGGAATTTTCATTATTTAAGTTTACCATGCAACGATCATGTGTATTTATGAATTTATAGTATTCTAAATTTAACAATAATTTTTCTCTTTTCGTTTGATTTGAAGTTTTTACTTAATTAAATGTGTTAGTAATTTGGTAATAAATGTTTTATTATGAATGAAGGAATTTTTATTATTTGTTTTAATTTTATGATATTTAAAATTTTGGAGAAACGTGGTGTTGAGATACTCCATGTCATGGTGTGAGGTGCCCTTCGGGAGCTCAGCCGGTGGAAACAGGGGTCTTTTCAATCACGCAGCTGATTCGGGCCGTAATGTGGGGGCTTCCTC